>JBCFYV010000012.1:8347611-8396201 GCA_039000515.1 Timema cristinae
TCCTGGGTTTGATTACCTTCCATAGTTAGGAGATGGGAAGCCTCAGTCTCAACAATAATACATTTTTAGTTGTGACATAAAACAAACTCTGTACCTCAGCTCAGTATGCAGATTAATTCCCCCCTCCCCCCTCGTGATATCCGAATATTTACATTTAACAGAGTAGATATGATAAAGATCAAATTTAGAGGTAGTGTACCCGCGTTTGCGGATATGTATATAAACTATTCCAGGGAAAACCTCCTCTGCACATCATACAACACGTCGAGACTGACGTCATTTCACACACATGATCACCGATGCAGGTGTCAGTCGTGCCAATATCTAAAATAACTAGATAGATATATCTTACTGGTTTGATCAGCACGTCTTACCGCTAATTAGGGCTATTCGCATATGTATTACTTACATCAATATGCTAGGGATGAGGAAGGTTTAATTTAGAGGAAGTGTACCAACATTTTCGTGAATAAGAGTGAAAACCGTTTAGGAATGAACACCCTAAGTACACCCAGACCGGTATTTGAATCCCGTCATCAGCAGGCCAGTCTAGTGTGATACTGACGCCTTAGACCCTGCGGTGAGCCAAGCGGGTTTATTTGGTTAATCAATAAAAACTTGCAAGAGTGGGAATGCGGGAAAAGGCGTCAGTATCGTCTTGTCTGGTTTAACCGGTATAAGGAAGGTCGGGCTCAAATTTCGGCCGGATAAATTAAGTTTTTTTCTCCTGACAAGGTTTATGCTCTCCCTTCAAGCAAGTGCGGCTACAGTTCATTTTAAAGTCTACCTTACTCATCCTTATCCTTTAGTGTGGTTTTGAAAATGACACCTGGACACGGGATAAAACCCAAGACCTATGGGTTAGTGCGCCAATGAGCTACCACTGATCTATCCAATAATCATTTCACGGCCAGTATTATTCTTCACTCATAGTTTAAGGCGAAGTCTGTGATGGACGTGTGTAAATCAACGAATGGCAATGCTCTATCAATGATACCAAAGTGGGGACTGGCGAAGCTTTCAAGATGGAAATGATCTTTTAGTTACGGATACAGCCGTTTCAAGTATCATATTCATAAATTCGAAAAATAATATCTGGACAAGGAAATTGAATCCAAGACCCTTTTATGAGTGCGCCAATCTCTACCCCTGATTGTGCAACGACACCGGTTCATTAAGGAGAAAATTACCTTAAGCATGCGCAGTTGATCCTTGAAGTCTGTCTCAGCAAAGGTAATCGTGGCTGGACAAGTAATGTTGGCGTGCTCTAGCTCCGTCACCAAGTCATTGACAGCCTGAAATATAGTACAAGTGTCAAGCTTGCCGCACGCTGGAACGGATCAGAACGGAATGACTGGAACGGAACGGATTGGACATTTTTTAACAACCTGAATTTTAATAAGGTCCGCACACTGGCTGGGATCGGATACGTCAACGTCAGATTGGAACGGAACGGTTCACCAAGAGGGAATATTTGGATTGATTCCGAAGCTATGTGCATGCGTGTTCAGGACTGAACTATTGCATCATTTACACTCGCACTCAGTTAACACCTGGTTGATATTCGTTTCCTAATTCTAGACAATGTTTTATTATCTAAAAAAAAAATCTTTGGACAAAGAAATAATTATTTTAGTTCAACAGAAGCCTATACTTTATGACAGTGTTAACAATCATTTGTTTACTGTGTTATGAAGGAAAATGCATGAGAGGAAATCTTGGAAAGTTATGTTACATTTATGTCGTGCACTAAAAAGTATTTTTGAAGTCTCTTCTTTTTACTCTTCATTGGCATCAGTAGCTATGCACGGTGCAACAACCATCATTAATTGCTCTACACTGCTACACTGGCAACAAATCACTAAAACCGATGTACCCTTTTTGGTTGCTGTCTTCCGACTGATATGAATTGAATTCTGAACCATTGTGCGGACAAAACTCTTTTCCGTTGATAGGGTTGCAATCCCGACTCTTGTGTGGCAAGTTTGTAGTCCGCTCCCACCTAGGCGAATTAGAAAGAAGCGCGGGGGCCAGTGCCGGTCCCATCCAGATTAATCGAATTAAAGTGCGTTATTTGGACTCGCATTAAGCAGGCACGTATCCAGAGAGGGGGGGGGGCTCGTGGGGCTGAACCCCCTCCCCCTAAATATAAACAGATTTTTTTTTTAAAAGTATATATTAACAAATTTGTAATAATATCTTTTCTGGTAGTAAAAATATATCAAAATTTCGCAAAAATATATATTACAGTTGACCCATGTTTGCATTCACTAATAATTAATATACTTTTTATGACTTTTAATAGTAAATTTATTAATTTTGCCAAAATGTATGTAAAATTATTATATTTTCTATTAAAAGTAATAAAAGGCATTATAAATTATTAGTGAATGCAAGAATGGGTCAAATTCAACATATTTCTGTACGAAATTTTGATATATTTTTCTCTCCGTGCAGGTCAGATTCATCCGCCCTCACTCCCCCCTTCCCACCACTTTGGTTAGTCTTGAGATGACCGTCATCGTCGAGCAATATTTGAAGAAGGAATCCTCCCTCCCCTCAAAAGAAAATTCTGGATACGTGCCTGGCATTAAGTAAAGAGGTAAGCCTATATGAAGTGGTTTTGAATATAAATAAGAACCATTAAATTAAGTATTCTCTCGAATGTTATCTTCGCTATTGTTTTTGTCATTTTTATCGTAGATATATCTAGAGCCCTGGACTCCAACTAATTTAATTATTTCCATAGCAGCGTCACTTTACGAACAAACTTGAACAACTGCACGCGAGCTAACGAATATTTTTACAGCCTCGCTCGGCGATAACACCACACACTGATCTGCCGAATGACCTCGAACATATCCGGAAATAACCGATAAAACAAAACTTCACCTGGTGACGCAATTTAATCAAAGAAAGTATTCTCTGTGGAGAGTTTTTTTGTTTCGCTTCGATTCAATTTGATTAGATTCGCTTAGATGTGAGCGGGTATATTTAAATATGTGAAAAGAATACTTTTCTGATGGCCGCGATTCGATTAAATTCGATTTTCTTAGGTGGTAGTGGACCTTTATCCTCGATTTATCGTGAAAGGTAGCAAGCTTACCTTTCTTGGTTCCATTATTGTGTATCTATCATTTGAGTTAGGCCCATAACCATCAGTCAAGGTAAGCTATTGTATGATTTTGGTTGGAAGAAACTATTAGAAAATACAAATTGTTCACTTCTCTTTTTTTTTCCCAAACTGCGCTCTCTTTCTCTTTATCACCCTCCTTGTTTAGCAGGTATTCTGCCAGTCTAACTGCAGCGGGAGGTATGAGGAGAGGGGGGAATGAAAAGGGACATGTTGGACGATATTTGATTCATTTCATCTAACCAGTTTCTAGAATCAGGTTGGCTAGCATTCCAGTGTGGGCTACATGTCCAGTGGTGGCTACATGTCCAGTGTGTGGACTCATGTCCATGTATAACCAGTGTGTGGCTACGTCCAGTGTGTGGACTACATTCCAGTGTGTGGACTAATGTCCAGTGTGTGATACATGTCCGTGTGTGGACTACATGTCCAGTGAGTGGGCTAGCGCGTCCAGTGGTGGCTACGTATCCAGTGTGTGGCTAGCTGTCCAGTGTGTGGGCTAGCGTAGTCCAGTGAGTGGGCTAGCGCGTCCAGTGTGTGGGCAGCATGTCCAGTGAGTGGGCTAGCAGGTCCAGTGAGTGGGCTAGCGTATCCAGGTATAGACTACGTGTCCAGTGATTGGGCCAGCAGGTCCAGTGGTGGGGCTAGCATGTCCAGTGAGTGGGCTAGCGTATCCAGGGGAGTGGGCTAGCGTATCCAGTGAGTGGGCTAGCATGTCCAGTGAGTGGGCTAGCGTGTCCAGTGAGTGGGCTAGCGTATCCAGTGAGTGGGCTAGCGTTCCAGTGAGTGGGCTAACGTACCAGTGTATAGCTAGCGTATCCCGTGTATAGGCTACGTATCCAGTGAGTGGGCTAGCGTATCCAGTAGTGGGCTAGCACGTCCAGTGAGTGGCTACCGTCAGTGAGTGGCTAGCGTCCAGTGAGTGGCCTAGCGTATCCAGTGATGGCTAGCGTATCCAGTGAGTGGGATGCGTATCCATTGTGGCAGCATGTCAATGAGTGGGCTAGACGTCCGTTTGAGGGCTAACCTATCGTGGTGGGCTAACGTATTCCATGTATAGACTAGCGTGTCCAGTGTTTGGCCAGCATGCCAGTGAGTGGCAGCATGTCAGTGAGTGGGCTAGCATGTCAGTGTATGGCTAGCGGGTCAGTGAGTGGTCGTGAGTTAGCGCTCGTGTAGCACGTATCACGCAGTGTCTCGCAGGAACCTGCAACTAAGTGAATGCGTGGGACGTAATATTGATTGTTTTTGTAAAACTGTATTAATTTATAACTTTTTGAGACAGATTTAAATATTAATAGTATTATGTGTTTTATAGTGACAATTTGTTGGCAATTTAATTCATTGGTGTGTTATTATTTGCTTACTAATTTACAGATTTAATTACCTCTATATTTAATTTAGTGACATGTACTTATCAATGAGTGTTTATTTTAGTAATTAAGCTGAATCTTGAATATCGTGTACTTTTCATCTATTAATCAGCAATACCAATATCCTTAAGAGAACTCGTGGTTCCCACGATGTCGTGTGAACAGCCTGCGACCTCCCAGCTCTTACGCGGCCCCATTATAATATATTTTTTTCGTTCAGCAATGATAACATAATATTAAGGTTATTTTTAGGCATTAATAATATATATCAAAAGTGACAACAGAAGATCCCATGGATTGACGTATTAATATGTAAGAGTGGATCTAGTATATTTTCTGTATTAAGGATAAGTTTCTTTCTATTAAAATTTCACACTAACAACCTTTCAGGCTAAACTGAGTTCATCTTGAAAACATTTTATATTTATCTGAACATATGTTGATAAATTACACGATATTCAAAACTGAGACCTTTGACCTAGCACACCAATGATTTCCCACTGATCTATCCATGTTAATCTCCAAGCAAGGTTCATACCTACCCTCAACTATAATTTGTAAAATTTTGGCGGGAGCCTGTTTATCTTAATAAATGTTAATTTAAATGTAATATACACGGGTTATTTCTCAAAATATCGAACACATTTTTAAATTTGATTTTGAATTCTGTTCTTTGTATTGATTTAGTGTGATTAAATGAAAAGAGCAAATATTACTTACAATTTATCCTGTCACTACTTATCTATAGTTTAATAATAATTATTAACATTAAATGCGTCTTTTATAAAACAATAGGTTAAAATCTACCAATTTTTCAGCCTTCTTATTTTAATACATCTCAACATGTTACATATACTAGCTTCGGTGGTCACATAGTCTTAAGGCATCACTCTTGCAATAGACTGGATTTCCAAAGATGGAAAAATTGGGGTTAAAGTCCCAGTAGTGAGTGCTAAGGGTGTTTTTTCCAAAATGATTTCCCACTCTCCCTCCAAGAAAATATGGGTACCCTTTCTCTAAATTATAATTTCCTCATCCTTACTCCCTACCTCATTAGTGTGTATATACCGATAGCCAGGACGGGTAGTAAGACACGGTGAACCCCAGAGCTATCACCTATCACTCGTTTTCTATTGAATGTTATTTCCCATTCAATAGGCAAAGAAGTTAGGAAAGAAGAAAATCCCTTATTTTCGAAACAATCCTAGGTATATATATATATGATTATTTAATGTATACATATACATACTTAGGATTGTTTAATAAATATATATAGGTACTCTATAGCATTAGGAACTCAAAAGTTCACTACCACACTCACAAAAGTACGTTTCCTATACCTATCTTGAGCTAATTCTATCCAGTCTATCTCATTACATCCTATCTCTCTCAGGTCTATCAAAATGTTACCATCCCATCTGAATCTGGGTCTTCCCAGTGGTCTTTTCCCGTTGAGTTTGCCTTTCAATAACTAGAACCTGGTTATAAATACTCCCATTTGTGCTGCATGACCTGCCCACCGTAGCCTGCGAGATTTTAAGTAAAAGTATTATATATATATATATATATATATATATATATATATGTATATATATATATATATATATATATATCATTATGATTTATATATATATATATATATATAATATATATATATATATATATACCTTATATTCAATTAAGGTTGTAGGATTGCTTAAATATATATATATTTTAGCACCACGTCTTACTACCCATTTGGGTTGAATATTTATTTGCATTATTCTGTTTTACGATTTGAAGCATAAATGAACCGAAGCTTTTTTTTTTACTTTACCGTATGCGTCTTAATACCTACCCAGGCTGTACGCATTTAATTACACTTGTGGGGTAAGTAGAATTTAGATAAATTTATCTTTATTTGCGTGGAGGGAGAGGGGGAAAACAGTTTATTACCTAAAATGATTTTAATTGCTTCAAAAAGTAAGCATAGAGCTTATAGCATCAACAAGGATTGTAACCCCACCCTAAACATGTCACGACCATGAATGGAATCGCAAACCACAGATTGGAAACCAATTATTTAGTGTAATCCGTCAAGCTGAGCTCACAGCCTCCCAGGGTATAGTCTTGGGGCAAGTGTTAAAAAAACATCACCGAAGATATTCTTATTCTTCACAATAAAAGGAAAATACAGTGAAACCTGTCTTAAACGGACCCTTTATTAAGCGGAAACTTTTCTTAAACGGAAATATTTCACGGTCACGTGACTTTAGGGTTGAAAAATATGCTAAATTCCCTGGATTGAACGGAAACTGTTTAACGTGGAAACGAAATTAAAAATAAGCCTTTAAAATAAATGGAAATTTTCCAAAGTTCCGGTGGAAATTGTTTAGAATAAATGCTGGCATCCTATACATTCTACAAAATTTTGTTTTCTTTAACTCTTATTTTATATTAAAAGAAGTTTAAATGTAAAGTTAGGTATATTTCCTTTCTTCTTCTTAGTTCTCTTGTTGCCTTGCTTACAGACTTGTGAACTGTAATTTCCTCTTCATTATTATCTCTATTCTTTCCAGTTTCCGCACTAATGACAGTGACTTGTCAATCAACTTTGCAACTTAGCATTTAACGGTACAGCATTACCTGTATTGCAATCCAATTGTTTGTGCATTTCGGAAATTTTACTCAATTTGGAATCTAGGCCTGCATTTTTTACTTTAGTCTGACAGTTGTCATTATGGCTTCAAAGATAAGAGTTTGGCTTGATCTAAAGACGAGAGTAAAAGTTAGTCATGTGAGTGAGCGAGATAAATTATCTATTAAGTAGACAATGAAGATGTTTAGCGTCGGTAAAACTTAAGTGCACGATATTATAAAGATGAAAACGGAAATTTTGAAGATGTGGGGGAACTGTGCTAATGGAAAAATTAAAAGAGAACTTAAGAAAACTGCAAACTAAGACATTAATAAAATAGTGTGGGAGGGGTTTGTTAGCGTTAGGACGAAAAATCATAGCGTGTCGGGTCCAATGGTACAGGAATACGCTAAAAAAGTCGTTCAAAAACTGGGTAAAAACTGAATTCAAAGCATCTAATGGATGTTTGGAGAGTTTTCGCAAAATACATCGGATATTTTTTAACGAACTTTGTGGTGAATCGAGTGATGTAAATAGTGAAACCATTGAAGATTGGGTTGCTAAACTTCCCTCCATAATCGAGGGATATGAATCTGAAATCATAGCGAATGGGGACAAAACTGGACTGTTCTTCCGTGCGCTACCGAATCAATCGTTGTGTTTGAAAGGTGATAAATGTTCAGGAGAAAAATTGTGCAAAGTAAGATTGATTGTATTTCTATGTGGTTTTATGTCAGGGGAAATGGGGAAACCCTTAGTTATCGATAAGGCAGCAAAGCCACAAAGATTCAGAAACATGGGCATACGGAAACATTCCGTTGAGTTTAGATCCAATAAAAAGGCGTGGATGACGTTACATATCATGAAGAAATGGTTAACTGCTGTAGCATTTATTTGGGATATATGCTCCAAAAAAGGTTTAATACAAGAAAACTCACCAAAGTGCCCAACTATTGCTGCGCCAACTTACTGTTTCCCACACACAAAAAAGACAACAACTTGCCACTACCAAAATATCGATAAACTGTACGAGAAAAAATCTTGGACTTGTAAAGTGTTCTTTTCCTCGGGTGGGGTGTGGAAAGTGTGTGACGCGCCTGCGCAAAATGGATTGTTATGCCAGAGTTAATTGGTCTACGTAAATTCTACCAGCTCCGCGTGTGTTGACCTTGATATTCTAACCCCTCCCTCTCGTCATTTTGTCGTGTTGACCGATGTTTTGTATTTACCTTTCTCCCCCCTCTTTGAGCTTGTATAATCATATAAATACTGGTGTTGTTCAACATGGACGGTACTTCTTGACAGGGCTGTCCTCTAGGACACACCTTGGGTGTCCAGGAAATATTCGCAAGGTACAGAATCTCTCTTCGACGAGATATAGACGTTATTATGGAAAACATTTCGGACTTAGAATCTATCTCGTCGTATTCAACTTTTAAATATCAAACATTTTGGACTTGGAATATTTTCTTCGTATTTAACTTGTAATAATGTCAAAACTTGGGACTTATAAAAATATCTAACATTTTGGACTTAGAATCTTTTCGTCGTGTTCTATTTATAAATATGTAGAACGTTTTGGACTTAGAATATTTTCTTGGTAATTAACTTGTAATAACGTCAAAACTTTGGACTTATAAATATGTCAAGCATTTTGAACTTAGAATATTTTTGTCATATTTAACTTATAAATATGTAGAACGTTTTGGACTTAGATAAATATGTCAAAAAATATTGAACTTTGAATCTTTTCTTCATATCTAACTTGTAATTATTTCAAAATACTGGACTTAGATAAATATGTCAAAACATATTGAACTTAGAATCTTTTCTTAATATCTAATTTATAATTATGCCAAAATATTTGGACTTAGATAAATATGTCAAACATTTTGAACTTAGAATCTTTTTCGTCGTATTCGACTTATAAATATGCCTAACGTATTGGACTTAGAACTTTAGCATCACTATAAATGTTGTAGTCTATTCTGGACTTGACATATTTTACCTTACCAGGAATTATATGTTAACTAATAAATGTTTGTTTTGCATCGCCAATATGGCGTCTATACTAATTGTTTTGTAAGGAATATTTTTCTTTGCGCGACTGATATAACAGGGATATCTGTGGGTAATTGTTTATATCAAAATTGCCTATCAGGCAGTGGGAAGTTTTTATATTGTAAATGTAAAGTTATAAATATTTTGGTATGATCCTGTTTTTAACTGAATGGCCCATACGGCAATAGTTTTGTATTATCGTTACGTAAGGAGCATTTTTTGTCTGCATAGCCAGATTTTGTATTGGAATATTGTCGTCATTTAACTCATTAGCCTTGCGGGCTTATAAGGTTCATTATTCATTGTTGTCAATTACGATGTTATGATCGTATGCTAAAGGTTACATAAATTGTAAGTAATTCAAGATTGTACAACCAAATTACGTATTTCAATACTATGTTCAAGTTTATTCTCTCAACCAATAAAACTACAAATTGTTATCAATGACATATAGTCTTCTAAATCAAGGTTTCCTGCTTTATCCTTCGCCTTTCCTGTTGTTATGAACATCAACATAATTGAGGTGTGAGTTCGTGGAGAATATAAGTAAATGGGCCCGTGGTCGGCCTGTTTACTTTTGTTTGTATCCTCACAGCCGCTCTGCAATTATTGTATTTCTTATGTTATTTCTTATTGTCCGTTGTGCGCCCGCCTTATTCTTCGGGGAAGAGTAAGGGCGGTGTTACACTGCTTTTAATGGAAGAATGAAAAAGAAAAACTTACATGTTTGTTTGTTTTTGGATAACGCAACATGCCACACCCAAATTGAACTTTCCAACGTGTGACTTGCTTGGTTTTCTCCAATCACCACAAGTCTTTCTCAACCAATGGATCAGGGCACCATTCAAAATGTTAAAGTGCACTATCGTAAATTTTGAATGCAATCTTTGCTCGCCAATATGAATTATACATCAACCACCTCTGAGCTTGCAAGAACCGTCTCGCTTACAAATGTGGTTATTTGGTTAAGTCAAGATGTAAAGAAGTTGTTGCTGGAAACTATGGCAAAATATTTGAAAAAGCAGGATTTTTTATGAGTAAAGTTACTGATAATGTATAAAATGAGAATGACCAGCAGGACTTAAAATTGCACAAATGAAGCTGCTTTAATAACTGCAATGATAAAGACTACATCAACATAGACAATAACCTGCAAACTGAACCAGACACTATGGATATCGATGCCTTAGATGGGAATTTTAAAGGAGGTTGGAAAGGAAAAAGGAAGAGTAAGAAGTAGAAGAAAGAGAGGAAAATGACATTGTGTTTGAAGAAGAAAAGTGTAGCGTGAAGACTTATCAAGATGCTGTCAAATGTTTAAAGGAACCGCAACAATTTTCCCTACAACGGAATGACTATAATATGGTTAGGGTGATTTCTCAGGCTAAATTGTTTGTGTAAAGTCAGGCAGCCAAGAGAGTAAACTGCGTGCAGAAAACCCCGCTTTACTACTGGAAAATATTAAGATAAATTAAATAATGTTTTTATGTTCGGTGTAATGTTTATAGTATGAATAATAAGTACTGTATATACATGAGTACGGTATTTTATTATTTTTATCCCAATTGCGTGCATGTTCTTGGTTTAATTCTTATAGTACACCTTAATTAAACGGAAACCTGGCCTTAGCGGAAAAATATCATGGACCCATGCGATTCCGTTTAAAGCAGTTTTGACTGTATTAAGGTACCCCCCAAAAGGTATATCATCAAACAGCCAAGGGATGGCACTTGCCCCCAGACTAGAGTGTTCAAGCGCCAAAAGTACCATGGTGTAGACGTCCTGATCCTGGCTCAGAGCAGTCACTGTGTCCCAGCTGAACCACGGACGAAGGCGAGTCTGGCGGGGTTGTGGGATGAGTCAGGGGCGACAGTTCGGTAGAACAGGGGAACTCCTGGCGGTCACTCAGAACGGGTGACGTCGACCCAAATGACACCTGTCAAGACATAAGGGTTGGGCATAAGTTTTGAGATGGAGGTAGTGTATTATGTAAGTTTTGAGATGGAGGCAGTGTATTATGGTAAGTTTTGAGGTAGAAAGGCGAGGAGGTATGGGGGACAACATTAGAAATTGTATTATGGGGAGTTTTTATGATGGTAAGGGGGGAAGCAACGCTTGAGAGTGTATTATGAGGAATTTTGATGGTGGGAATGGGCAAGTAATGCTCGTGGGTATATTATGGGGAGCTTTTATACTGATAATGGGGAAGCAACTCTTGAAGGTGTATTATAGAGAGTTTTGATGGTTGAAATGGGGAAGCAATGTTTAGGTTGTATTATAGGGAGTTTTAAGGGTGTAAATGGGGAAGCAATGGTATAGGGTGTACTGGTGTACTGTGGGGAGCTTTGAGGGTGGGAAGAGCTAAGTGAAGCTCGAGGGTTACCATAAATGTGCTTATCAAACTAAATATATGATATATAGAGAAATAGAGTGAGGGATTGAGAAAATGTGAGAGCGAGTGAGTGAGAGAGTGAGTGTGTGAGTGTATGATTCTGAGTGAGTATAATATTGATATTTTTAGTGTTATAAAATTAATGTTAAAGAATGAGTGTGAGAAAGTGAGTAAAAGAGTGAGCGTTAGGTAGTGGGTGTTAGAAAGTGTGAAAGAGTGAGTGTTTGAGATTGAGCGAATGAGAGTGAGCAAGAGAGGGTGTTTGTTTGAGTGTGAGTGATAGTGAGGGAGAGTGTGTGACATGGACAGATTGTGTGTGTGCGAGGAGGGTAAAACAAATTCTGAGAGAGAAAAATTCTGAAAACGAGTATTTGTGAGAGAAAGAGAGCTAGAATGTGTTAGAAAGAGTGTATGAGATAGGGTGTGTGTGTGAGTGAGAGTAAGTGTGTTAAAGAGAGTATGTGTGTGAGAGAAAAAGAGTGTGTGTGAGTGAGAGTAAGTGTGTTAAAGATAGTATGTGTGTGATATTAAAAGAGTGTGTGATAGAAGATAGATGGGGTCCACAAAACATTACTTTGAAATACTATCCACTCGAAATCAAGTTGTAACATGGAAACAAGATTGAACTTATTTGTATTGAAATATTATTTGAAAAGATGAACTTTGATGTTAAGATAGAAGGGATACATAAATATTACTTTGAAATATTATCAACATACGCCCAAAATTAAGTGGTAGCTAAGAAACATAACTGAACTTATTGGTATTGTAATACCATTTGAAAGACCACAAACCCAAGCTTAAATAATTAAAATAGCTGTTAAACACATTTAAGATAATTTTATTAATTTTTGAAATTAAATGAATAGGCTACCAAAACACACATAAACATAATTTTTAATTTATAATTCAAACGCAAAACATAGGAGCATATTTTTACGAATATTACTTCTTAAGCTTTTAATTTGAGAATATAATCAATATTGTTGATTTAAATGTGAAATAATGATATAAAAGCCCGAAATTTTACTCTGATGTGTATGTATAAAAATTCCTTTTCTGAAACCAAGATGTCAAGGGTTGTCTTTGACTCATGATATAGACTGTAAAAACCCCACACTGACATCAATGTGAGGGCACGCGTTTTTACAATTATCAAAATGTGTGGGAGCGATCCTACAGCCCCTGGGAGACTTGTAGTCCCACACTGCTCACAACCGACTGTCCCCAGCTCTCTATAGCCTAACTCTAGGACAATAAACTGTAGTCCTACCGTGTTAAGCCCCCTGTTTAATACGTACACTCAAAATACCATACATATGATTTACATGATGAATACAAGAACTAATATATTCTAATATGGGTGGCATGTATTAGCTCACGGTAAATTCATGTGGCCGGGAAACGCGCAAACTTCAGGAACACTACCGCAGATGACTATGCTGGGATCATCAACAGAACGACATCTTACTAGCAGGCCCCACTTTTATGAAATGGTTGAGCTATTTCTCTCTGCTCGCCATGCAGTCTTCTAGCACTAGTTGTCATTCAGAGCAATTCCGCAAATTATCTCCCCCTCTGTTGTCCAGGTGAAGACCCTCCTCGAATACGTAAGTTCTGCTACTATATAACCGTAATTCTTCGCTTCACATTATTGGATGGGAGTGCCAGGTATCGTCCTGCTTCCCTTTCATGTGCTTGGCTGCTGGAGCATTTCGAGCGACTGCTGATTTTACGTCCAGATGGAGCCTACGGTGAAGATGAAGAAAGGTGTCAGCGTCGGGGTCGGTCCCGAGAAGGAAGAAGTTGGCAACGAACATCGGGGGACCAGCTATCAGCGGAAGGCTCAGCCCATCATGGCAGGGGGAGTTGAAGGGTTCCGTTCACAGGGATTTAAGGTTTCTCCAGTCAGGAAGGAGCCCGTGCCGAGTGGCAAGTGGTCAACCATAAGCTCGAAGGCAGGAGCTTTAGCAGCAGCTGCCCTCTCGAGAGGCAACAAACCTGTGGTCGAGGCCGAAGCCAGCAGGGTCACTACAATTCCCGGAGTCGTGCGTGCCGCTGGCCGAAGCCACAGCGAGTCACCTTTGGGTGACAAATCAGCCCTTCCAAAGGGCCAACAGAGCTAACGTGACCTCCCAAATTACCGGGAAGGTGGGCACAAGATCCAGACAACCAGTCAAAGACAGTGAGGCCTCTACAACTACCATAGGGGAGCATGCCACTGATCGAACCCAGCAATAGTCACCTTCGGGTGACGTATCAGCTCTTTCCAGGGCCAACAAGGCTGGCGTGACCTTCTAAGTTAGCGAAGAGGTGGGTGCGGCAAGCAGCCAACACGGAGAAGCCAGCGGGACCCTCCAACTACTGAAGGTGAGCGTGCCAATAGCGGCTGCCACCAGGAGTCGCAAGCCCTTCTCGTGGCGCGTGATGATTAGGCCTTTTCCAGGGCCAACATGACGTCCGGCGTGACCTCACCAATTACCGGCGAGGCGGGCGCAGATGGCCAGGTTGAAGTCAGCGGGGGCCCTCAAACTACCGGAGGTGTGCGTGCCACCGACGGATACAACGGGGCATTTGGTAGTGCATCCTCGGACCTCAGAAAGTTAGTCAATGCTGGCCCCAATGCCGATGTAGGCGAGTCCAGCGGGGCCCCTCCAACTACAGGAGGTAAGCGTGCCACGTATGGCCAACAAGAACTGGAAGCCCTTTTCAGGACCAACAGCTTTCAAACCGGGAAGGATGGCGAAAGCTCCCACCAGCACGATGGGTGTAAGCCTAACGGCGCCAACGGAAGCCCTGACCAGGGGGAGCTTAGCCGTCTTTCGCCATAAAGACCACTGTAAGCGGCATTGACACGAGCGTTATCGCAAGGGCCTCAAAACCCACGTCAACTTCAACAAGTCCCCCGTCAAGGGGTGTCGGCAGGTAAGAAACGCCCGGCTTAGTTATCTTCAGACGCGGAAGACCAGGTCACACGCTTCGCGCGTGTTGACGGCTCGTGTACTTCCATGAACGTGGAGAGACTGTCTTCAGGACCAGACCTCCCGTATATGCGCGAAGAGTTGAGCCAGGGGTCCATTGATGAGTCTGAGGGATTTCAGGTCGTAATACTCCGCCGAAGGGGTAAGGCCAGCAACACCAGAAAGCTACCGGGGGTCAACCCTGACCATTTAGGCGGTAGGTCTGGTTATGAGAGTGAAGGCAATGGTGGTTCGGGCCAGGTCGCACCAGCGTTGGCCAAAGGTGGGAAGGGGTGGAAACCTAATGGTATCAACGTAAGCCATGCCTAACCCCAGCATGTTATTAGTGGTTCTGGGCTGGCTCACAAAGCCAAGGGTAGGATCCCTCCCATCATCTTGTGTGATGTGGAAGACTACTCCAAGGTGGCAATGAGCATCCGATCCAAGGTTCGAGAGCCTGTGGAGGTGGTCAGGCAGTGGGAGGATTGAGTGCGCTTCCAGTGCGGGTTGTAGGAAGCTTACCGCACCCTCCTGAAATTATTGCCTAGCTTGGAGATCCAGCATTGGTCCTACGAGCTGGGATAGGAGTGACTGGTCAGGGTCGTGGTGAAGGGACTCCTGACATGGACAAGCCCTGGCTAAATCCAGGAAGAGCTGGTGGATATCGCTTTCCACGTGAAATCCACTCCCCAGATGCTCTCCCAGTGAAAACGGTATCAGAATACTGGAAACAGTCAGCGGTTGCTGAACTTTGTGGTCTCTCTGACTCCCGGTAAGCATACCACAAGGGTGTACTCCATATCAGTCCTGTGCGGGCTCCGCGTCAGAGTGGAGAATTACAAGTCTCCCAGCGGCCTGGTTCAGTGCAAATACTGTTTCCGGTTTGGGCAAGAGCGGAGGGATTGCCGTGTTAACCCTAGGTGTGGGTTCTGTAAAGGTGACCGCGAGAGGGGCGGGTGCCCGGAGGAGAGACGATCCCCCTCGAAGTGCCTGCACTGCTCAGGAGCCCACTCCTTGGCATGGTAGGGCTGTACCACGTACAAGTCCTTGTGAGCGGCAGGGACTGTGTGGGCCTCCAAGGGTCAAGAAGGGAGTATGGATGGTCTATACATAGACCAGAAGCCATCGGGGTACGTTGTGGTACGGAGGGTGACCATGACTCCAGGTCCAACACCAAAGACACTGGTGAAATCTTTTTCCAGTGTGCTGTCAGGGAGACCAAACCCTCCATCTCAGGCCAAGACACCTGCCAAAGCCACCTTACCATAACCGGTGGCATCCGGTTCTTCCCTTTCAGTCGAGGACCCGTCCAAGACCGATACTTTTCCAATACCAACCATTATTAATCCCTCACCAACACCCTACACCTCTATCCTCACCCCTTTGCCCCCTTACAACCCTTTCCTACCACTCCCCAATCCTATCCCTGTCACCCCTGCCACTCCCGACACCCAACCCGTTCCCCACACCTAACTCAGAGAATGATAGTGCAAAGCTCAAAAATTGCATTGAGCTTTTCAAGGGTATTCCGGGACTGTATCCATGGGAATTTTCATCAAGTCTCTTGAGGAAGGTCCAGAAATCCCCAAGGAGAAGTCATGTCCACCTGGTCTCTCATGGCAGTACACCCGAATAGAGGACCAATAGTGCTGAAGGATCTCACGGTCGCACTCTTGAACGCCAACGGAGTCGCAGGAAAAGAAGGCTGAGCTTTAAATTTTCTTAGAAAAGCATCGTGTCGATGTAATGCTGTTGAGAGAAACCCATTTGCGCTCCGCAATGAGGTTCTGGCTAGCAGATTTTATCTGCCATCGGGGTGACTGGGCGGGAAATTGGGGAAAGGGTGGAACGGTGGTCCTGGTCTGGAGGGGCCTTGACCATCACGTCGTTTCGCTTCCTCCCCTCCAACAGATGGAAGCAACGGATATCCAACTTGTGACCCCCACCGGCCCAGTGCAACTCATTTCCATCTACTCCCCCCCCTACCGCTGGTTCAACCAGGCCACGAGGGCTGAAATGGAGGTGTTGATCGAGGTTTTAATCGGCGGTGACTTCAACACCAAGCACCCTTCATGGGGCTCTAGGGTTATGCGTGCTCTTGGCGGATTTCTCAGTGACGTCATAGATTTACACGTCTTGGTGGCCTCCAGCCCACCCACCCCCACCCACCCCCACCCACTTCCCTCAAAATCCCGTTGGTTTCCCGGAAGTTCTTGACTTTGTTGTCTCCAGAAGGATCAGAAGGTGGTTAGTGCTGAAGTCTCTAGCTGAACTAGACCGGATCACAACCCCGTTCTTGTGAACCTGGGACGCACAGTGTCCTTCATAGACACTTGAAAAAAACCAACCTCAAGCGCAATGAATTGTACAGGTTCACAAATGTGTTGAGAGAGAGGTTGGGACCCACCCCTACCTTTCTAAAAGCAGTGGAAATAGATCTCGGTGTGGCCAACAAGGGATCGCTCGAAGCTTCGACGCCGAGGCACCATCCTGAGAGGGCGCAACAGGATTCTTTACCCGATTCTATCCTCAAGCACGTCCGGGAAAAAGATCGGCTGAGGAAGGCTTGGAAAATCTCGAGGGACCTGGTAGATAAGGCCAACTGAAGTCGCAAAGTCCATGCGGTTCGGGAGATGGTCCAAGAATACCGGAACAGTGTCTGGGAGGACAATATTGAGAGCCTGTGCGTTCAAGACAGGTCCCTGTGGTGGGTGACGAGTAACTTGATGCGGGTTCCCACACCAAGGCCACCAATTAGGGGTCGTAACGGGGGTGGCCAACTTTGACCAGGAGAAAGACTATGCTCTTGCTGAGCACTTAGAGGCACAATTTGTACGACTGATGACCCGTCAGACCCGGTGCTCATTAAGCACGTGGCTCAGGTCATCGATGCGGTCTCGTACAGACCCTTGGATGAACCTGAACCCATGGAGGCAACAGAAATGCCACGGGCTTTAGCTGCTCTAAGACTAAGCAGGGCCCCGGACGCAACGGTATCAATAACGCGGTCCTCAGAAAGCTGCTCTTGGAGGCAATTAACTTCCTCGTGGAGTTATTCAATGGTGTCCTGCTCCTGAGTCATTTCCCCGAGCTCTGGAAGCACGCTAGCGTCCTCTGCTTTCATAAACCGGGTAAGGACTCAACCCTAGCTTCGTCTTACCGACCGATCAGCCTGCTCGGCTGTTTGGGTAAATTGTTCGAGAGACTTTTACTAACGAGACTGACCCGACATGTTCGCGAGGCGGGCATCTTGGTGGACGAGCAGTTCGGCTTTCGGATGGGATACGCTACCTTTCACCAACTCTTCCGGCTCGTGGAGCAGGTCCAGAGGAACTTCAAAATCAACAGGCTGACTGGTGCTATATTTTTTGACGTGGCAAACGCCTTCACCGTGTTTGGCACAAAGGTCTCCTTTTAAAACTCCTCTCCCTGAACCTGCCTTTCTACCTTGTTAAGGTTGTACAATCTTTTCTATCCCAACGCTCCTTCTCCACTACCTTTGGGAACGCCACTTCCCAAGTCAGAAGCATCTGGGCTGGAGTGCCGTAGGGTTCCATGGTGGGCCCGCTGCTCTTCAGTCTATATATGAACGACATTGCTAAATCCTCATACACCATGTTGGCACTGTATGTGGACGACACGGCTCTAGTAGCGGAGTCTTGGCGAGGGAAACTGGTGGAGAGGCGACTCCAGACGCACCTGAAATAGTTGGAGGGGCGGCTGACTACCTGGAGGACAAGTATTAACGTGTAGAAGAGCACATCAGTGCTCTTCACATGGAAAAGAAAGTTCTACAGGCCAGCACCACTCCAGCTGTTCGGAAAACACATCAGAGGGGCGAACAATGCTAAGTACCTGGGACTTACGCTGGACACCAAACTGACCTGGCGAATACGCTTCACTTAGAGACTCAAAATAGCGAGGCAAAGGATAGGAATCCTAGGCCCACTGCTTAACAGGCGTAGTGCCCTGTCTACAAGGAACGGTCTGACACTCTAAAAGCAGTTGCTCAGACCAATCCTCGGTTATGCGTGTCCTACCTGGGGCCACCTGGCGGACACGTATCTGAGGAGGATGCAGGCGTTCCAGAACGTGTGCCTGAGGGTCATTGTGGGCGCACTTTGGTATGTCCGGTATAAGACTCTGCATCGCGACCTGGATATGCCTACCATTAAGGATCACTTCCGGTAACTGGCACAGTCCTTCAAATACAGACTTACCAGTGCCACCAATCCTCTTATCCAGGGGCTTGAGAATTACGTCATTGATCCTGGAGGGTGCCATCGACGTAACAAAGCCCTGCTCGGATAATCGAGATTTGACAAAGCGTGATTTGGGAGGCTCTCACCTAGCCCCACATAGAGCAGTGTGTCTATACATAACTCTAAAAACACTTATTCGGTTTCCCAACATACATTTTGTTTTCCCCCACAAATGTTAGTAATATTTCTCTCTTTGTTCCAGAACTTTGCGATAGCGACAACCCTTCTTTAGAGTCCAAAACCACACGATGTGACCAATTCGTCGGTGCGTGTTGTAACTTGCTTTTGTGTTCCCCTTCAGGGTGCATCAGAGCATGCTAACGTGATGTGATGTGATCACATTTTGTATTCTATTTTCTCAATTCGACGGAACCTCAACGTTAATCTACATCGGCATACAAGCTACTGGTGACTACGATGCATGAAGGGTCAGTCTCTCCACCTCGAAGCAGATGAAGCGTCGTCTGAGACTATGATTATTTGATAGTTAGAATCGGAGTGGATGCGTAGTACTTTTTTACTATGTCCATAAGATTAAGTTTTTGTGTCAGAATTTCTGACTTGTTTTTCTATGCCCATGAGGCATAGTTTTCAATCTTAGTCTTATATTTCCTTTTCAATGTCCATATGACATAGAATTTTGTATCAGAGTATCTGACTCGTTTTTCTATGCCCATAAGGCATAGTTTTGAATAATGAGCTTAATGCTCTATGTAATATGGTCCATATGACTTTGTTTACTATGTCAGTGTGTCTGACTTCCTTTTCTAAGTCCTTAAGACATAGTTATATTTATATATATATTTTATAGAATAATAATGACCCCCCTAAACGGTATTACCATGTTTATGATCACTTAATGGTGGAAATAAGGTTAAGTGACGCTTTGTTCAATGACCTAATAATTCTGTGACAGATAGTAGCCATGTTTATTTTAAATGTACCTTATTACGGCGCGAAACCTGTGAGAGCACAATAAGGTCATGGTATTGGCACCCGGGGATAGTTCTTAGTTTCCGGCCCCCTCAGGTACCGTTTGTATTAGTTGATACATATACTGTTTACACTAATTATTATGTGCCCGTGACTGGGTTGAAGTATATAACCTTCATGTCATATTATTGTAATAGTAATCGTCACTTCTTCTACATGATAGACGAAGTGACGGTACAAAAATAGACTCTGCTAACTAGGAGATACAACCATTGACGGCATAAAGCACCAATAAACAAGCTTATTTATATTCACATAATAAAATCTAGCGATATTTGAGACAACGATTCCCACATATCTACTGCTGTCTTAACTAGACTAACAGCAATCGGCTTGCGTGCCATTTTGACAAACTACTGGGCCTGGATTCACCAAAGGGAGCAAATAGTTGCGCCAGCGCAAGTTTGAAATATGTTCCAAATCCCTATTCACTAAAAGGAGCAGGCGCAATTTGAGAGCAAAGTTGCGCCTTTTATTTGCCACCACTCAAGAGTAGGCGCAACTATTAAATCATTATTGTCACTTCAATAAATTTAAATGGCGGCATATTATTGTATTGGCTTAAAATACAATTAGTTACATAACTGTACTCCAATTAATAATGAATTAATTAAAATAACAAAACGTATGTCAAGCACAAAATTTGTTTCAATTTAGACAGTAGTAACAAAACAATTTTTATTGTTGGATTTTTACATTCAAATAACGCAATGTCATTTCTTGCAGTATTACAAAACAAAACTACGAACTGTGTAATCCTCGTCTAGATCCAAAGAGGTTTGTATTCCAAAGTCCAAAGACATCTAGTCACTAAATATGGCAGTTAGTATAACTTTAAAATAAGTTTTAAAGTTTCTATAAACATTAATGTTTTATTAATTGAACTTAAACTTTAAACTAATAATATAAATAAATACAAAATAATGTACTAGTATTGTTTTTCTAAGACATCCAGAAAGAGGCCGCTTCTAATTTTATAGCTAGTTTATGAGAAAAATGTTTAAAAATCTTTGTATATGCTGTCGTTTTCATTACAGATTTAAAATAAAGTAGCCTTGACTTTGGAAGTAAATTCTTCACAAGAATTGGTCGAAAAGAGAGCAATTGATGACGTTTATGATGACGCCACCCTATTCCTGCCACCAGTTTGCGCCTTGTTTAGTGAATACGGAAATGGCGCAAATAAAAAAGGCACATCTTGGGGAGCATCTTGGGCGCAAAGTTGCGCCATTTCTATACTTGCGCCGGAGCAGATTTGCTCCCGTTAGTGAATCCAGGCCCTGACTTTTCGCTTACAAGCTGACTGGTGATAGGACAGGCTTACTTACAATCGATATCAATCTCGTTGAGGATAAAATCACTAAGTTGAGAGATTCACAATAATAACATCCTAATAACAATAATAAATGTTTCCCAGTCTAGGAAATTAAATCCTTCAATCGAAGAATGTATATTAAAGATGTGCTAGAACCAGCTTTTATAACGGCCATTTTGTGATCAGAGGTAAATATTCAATAATAAAGAACAAGGAAAAGTATTAATACAGACAAAATGTTATATTTATAACCTACTTTCATTGATTAGTTTGGTATACATACATTTTTACCAAAACTTTTATTTTTGGTGCACCGTACAACCAAATTATTATTTTAAACCAATAATAAATATTTTATTGACAAAATGAGTTATTATTCCTTAACCAAGGAGAAATAATCTATTAACATGTATAGAAAGATGCATAAATCAGGGTTTTGATGGTGATGTAATCAAATAATGAAAAGTAAAGAATTCGCTAGGAAAATTGGTTTTTCGTTAGATACCACTATTTTTTGGTGACATCCTGAACCCCTTGCCTTAAAAATGAGTGATCCTTTATCAAAATCGGTTCAGTAATTTTTTCGCAATTTGAAATAATGGAAAAGGGCTTATCAAATGATACTTAAGAGCAGAGGCAAATATTTATAGATAAAAAGACGATGTATAAAGATCAACAATGCAAAAAACTATCTATTTTTAATCTATTATCATTGGTTTGTTTGATAGAAATACAAATAATTGCCGTAATCCTTCTATTTGTTACACCATACCACTAAACTAAGACTTGCGATAGTATTATTTGTAGACCAAGATGAATATTTTATTAGATATACACTCATGCACAAATCAGGCTTTCCATGGTGATAAAAAGAAAAATTGAAAAGATGAACATTCTTTGTGAAAATCAGATTTTTATTGGAGCAAGTATTTTTTACCGACATCTTTAACCTTTAAAATGAGAGGTCGTTTGTCAACATCTGTTAAAGCATTTCCTCGTAGTTTCTACTACCGGAAACGGGTTTATCAAACTATATCCAGGATATTTCAAATAAAAGTTTACTTTTATTAGTACTACAACTCTGCAATGATAAGTTATTTAACATTTCAATAGTTGCGCAGATAAGATAAAAATTTGAGAGATTCGCGTATGTACAGTACTCTATAAGTAAATTTCCCGAATAAATAATATAAGCCATTTTGTTTATAATGTTAAACTGTGTCTAAATACGAATTTTAATCAAAATCGTTAAAGTGTATTTTGAGAAAATCGATTTTTTCTAATTTTTCCCTCCAGTAAACTAGACTTAATTTTAGGGTTGGATATATAATTCCAAAAACCCCTCTGGGGGACCTTATAAAAACCCTAGGTACCAGGTTACCCGAATGGCAAAATGGTTTTAGATATATGCTAAGATACAGACAGACAAACAGGCAGACAGACGGCATTGTGAAAACAACTTTTTCGGTTTCAGGGGTTATGAAACGTCGACATTCATCGAAATCATAGAGTTGGCTTTTTTTGACAATCAAAATACTTCTTTCTTGAGAGGTTGAGAGTAAGTAAAAAGGCTGCACCAATAATAGTGGATTAGACTCTTAGACTATTTATTATTATTATTATTATTATTATTAAATATCCATACGACTTAGTTCTAGTCAAACAAGACCACAGTGAACAGACTTCAAATTAAGCACTCTTTTATCATTTTAGGCAGTAAAATGTTTCCTAACTCTTATCCCTAGTAAATGATAACAGTTTTCCAACAGAATATCCAAGTCTTTGTTGTGGTTTATTATTTCTGAGAATTGATTTCGTCCTTGGAATGTCAAGTATATGTTTCCAGTAGAACTTTATTGAAATTACGGGAGACGGAAGTAATCCTATGGTTTTGAAACTAGACTCAAGGTCTTTTGTTTATAACGTTTTTTGGGATGATTTGTAACAGCAGTCAAATGAATTGGAAAATTCAATTATCCAATTAAAAATGTGTGTTGTTACCAGAAAACAGTTTGAAAACGTTAACCCCGATAAATTAATTTGAGAGAATCCCGACTTTGCTTTTAAATATATAATTTGTTAAAATCTCATTAAATGTTTCTACGTATTGTTTCAAGTCAACATAATATTCAATTTTGCAAGTACTTCCAATACTTATCAGAATTATCTTTGCAAGAGTTTTTAACCAGCGGTGACATCAAACATTTTCATTTATAGCTACAATGACTAAATTTTCTCAATAAAAGAGGCAATAAAACAACTTTACTCTCTAAAATAATTAATAATAATATGTGAACTTCAACTTTCAAAAGTTGTGTAAACTTGAAGTTTTATATATAATAATAACCAAATTTAGTTTTTTTTTTGTTTTTTTTTGGTGACCCAATTTGTTTTATTGTATAAAAGTGTGAAATTTGTAATCCCACTTCATTTTAAATATTTTTATTTTTTTTTCATTAAAATGAAACGGTTCATGCTAACATAAATTATTCGAATATAATAATTTAACATATACATAGGATATTTATATATTTATAATCTAAATAATTTTACTATAAACTTAGGTTATATTGGAAACCTTCTTAGGGTGTTTTATTTTAAGGAAATTCTAACTATGGCCAAATATTGGACAAACAACATAAAAATATGACTTTTTCTCTTTTATTAATTGTTTACACCTTTACATAGTTATTATTATTATTATTATTATTATTATTATTATTATTATTATTATTATTATTATTATTATTATTATTATTAGCACCGCGTCTTACTACCCGTTCGGGTTATACGCACTTACGCTAATGTGTAATGGTAGGGTGATTGTGAGATGAAATGAAGGACCTACAGTTTAACGTGGAATCCGAACCACGGTGGCGGCCTGGCATTCCCCACATTCACAAGATGTCTTGTCAGAGGTGAAGGAAGGGTTTGGTAATCAGATAAATATGTGCCGGGACCGAGGATTGAACCCCGGCCGCCAGCACAGAAGTTTGACACCTTACCCCTAGACCACCAGGTCACCACTTTACATAGTTAAATTCCCAGTTAGTATACAGTGTGTCCGGAAATTCGTGGATACGGACTGTGTCATACGATTTTCTGGCCTAAGCTAAATATAAAATACTCTTTGGTAAAAATGCGTTAGGCCCTTAGTTTTCGAGAAAAATGACGTGAAAGCACCAAAAATGATTTATTCCACTTTAAGAACAGCACGTTACATTAGCTGTAATATTGTCGAATTTTCACAATAGGTGTTCGAAGTTTGCTCCACAAATAGCATTGCCTTTTTCCGCACGTTTGATGCATGTGACGTGAACGTGGCGTTGCATGGGGACGTCAATCGTTGTAATAGCTGCACGTAACCACGTGATGATATCCTCGGCTGACTCCGGCAGGTCATCTTTTAGCTAAACCAGTGATTTTAGGTGACCTCAATTGCCATTCCAAAGGTCCCCCATGCCCAATATACTGGCGGGGGTAGGTCTCATGTAGCAGTTGGCGCACTATTTCTGCATAGTGAGTCGAGGCACCGTCACAATGAAACCACATATTCTGCCACGAACAAGCATTGGGACGTCCTTAAGCAGGCTAGGTAAGATGGTGACAAATGAAGAAACGGTAACACCGTGAATTTAGCCACTCCGGTAGCAAATAGAGTCCCACAAGTGTAATCCCAACAATACCGGCCCATACATTGATAGGCATGAACTCGAGTGGCGTTCGGGCTAGCAGGTGCCCACAGGTGGTTGTTGTGAGAGTTAGTCATAACATCACGTTTGAAACACGCTTCATCGGTCCACAGTATGCGACTAACGAGATCCTGATCCGCCTCATGTTGTTGCAGAAGCCCCTCGCAGAATAGTACACGTCGAGGAAGTTCACCTGGCAGCAGATGCTGCGTTGTGGCCTAATGGTATGGGTGGTAGCTCTCATCACATAGAGCCCGGTGTACCACCAACTTGTATACATTCGTAACCCGCACAAAGTCACGTGTGCTGCCTGCTGATGACTGTTGTACAGTAGTTAGTACAGCATCCTGAAGATCCGGTGTCCACACATTGCGTGGACATTCTGCACCCACGCACTGTGCTGGTCCCGTTTGACTAGTCTCCCACCAACGCAAATCAAACCAGTGAAACACATTTACACTTGGGTGCCGTCTGTTGCGATAGGGATCGGCGTACAATCGTGCCACAGGTTCGGCTTGGATGATTGATGCACTCATTGCAATTGCCATGCCCCAATACACTACGTGTTTGTTCTCCACGGCCTATTTGACACCACTGAGCTCGACTCTTTACCTAGCCCTATGACTTATCACTGACTAATAATGTAAGGCACAGCATTGCCTCATAAACTCTTTCTTCTACTGTTTTCAGATATTTCATGTAGTTTTTTTCGGGAACTGAGGGCCTAACGTATTTTTACCAAAGAGTATTTTCCACTTAGTTTGGGGCACAGAATCGTGTGGTACAGTCTCTATCCACGAGTTTCCGGACATACTGTATATTATTTAGAATGGTTGTGTGTCGTATTTTCCCCTCCATGTGTTGCAGAAATTGATGGACCAGCTTGGCGAAGATAGGGAGAAGTTATGGCATAGAGGTCAACATTGAGAAGTAAAAATTGATAGTAATTTCAAAACATGACGAGCCGTTGAAAATCAAAATTGTAAACCAAGAGTTGGAAAACATATAGAATTTCAAGAATCTGGGAAGTCTGCTAACAAAGGATAACTACTGCATTAAATAAATTAGGTCAAGGATTTCCATGGCTAAGGAATCTTTCAACAAGAATAGATTACTGCTGACCAGCAATTTGAGTTTGGAACTAAGGAAGAAATTGATGAAATGCTACATTTGGAGCATTGCGCTGTATGTAGCAAAAACTTGGACTCTTAGGAAGATGGGAAATTACTTGGAAATCTTTGAAATGTGGTTCCGGAGAAGACTTGAGATCAGGTGGACAGACAGTGTGACAAATAAATAAATCCTAAGAAGAGTGGAAGCGTGTATAAGAAGAAAACAATTTTGGAAGTGATTCTTCGATATAAAACATACTGGATTGGACACATCCTTAGGAAGAATTGTCTTCTGCACGATGTCATAGAAAGCAAGGTTGAGGGAAAGAGGAGCTTAGGAAGAAGGAGGATTCAAATATTGGATGACTTGGAGGAAAGAAGAAAATTATGGGAGTTGAAGGAGGAGGCAGAGGACAGGGTGCAATGGAGGTTTACATTTCACTGACAAAAGAAATGTACCTGTCGTAAATCAAATATTAATGTTTGATAAGTTATTGTTGAAGTACGTGACCAGGTGTGGGGAGTTGTAGGCTTTAGGTGAAAACCAGTTAGGTAGGCTATTGATAGATTGCCATTTAATCCGAGCCCAGAAGTCTCGAGATCGAGGCTCATGCACTGACCATTATTATTTATATCCCGGATAAAAATATTTAGTTATATTTTATCTATGAAAACCGCGATATTTATGAAACCTCGATATTTATATATTTCTTTCTCATTATTGAACACAGAATTGTTTCTGTAAATGAATTTATTTTTATTCTTCAGAGTTGAGTCAGTGTCATAAAAATGAGGGAATTTACACGTGACCAGATTATATTCATATTTATTTTAGTAATATATTATTTTCTTTTAAAACCCTCTACGTTATTGTGGCACACAATTTATCAGAATTGTCGGGAATTTGTTTAATAAAATTATTTAATAATTACAATAATTGCTATTATGATCATAGGAATATATTTCTCAAGTTGTATTAATAATTAATGGATATTATTATGGGTGTATTCGGTAATCGTCACTAATTGGTGTAAAATTGAAGCATTAGCAATTCATGTATATAATTTATAATAAATTTTACTGAATTGGATCACCTCTAGATTTCCATTTTATATTATTACAATTTGTGATATTTGTTTAAATTAATTAAAATATGTTAATGTTGGGATAAAGTTAAAACGTAGTATCAATAAATTAAATTAATTTATCAATCCCATACCTATCAAGTAACATGAGTACCTACACCTGTGAACACGAGAGAAAGTGCGCTAGTCTCATCCAGTCTAGTTTTCTTGGGGCTGGGAGGTCTAGATTCAATGCCAGCCTTGTGCAAAGATATTTTTCTAAATAGTAACCCAAAATACTGACACATTTCTTCTAAACTCTAATGTGTTCATCCCTATCCCCTAAGTGTAAATATATGGATATCCGGAAGGGTAGTAATACGTTGTAATAATTTCGTATTTATTTAATTTTTAATATGATCTTTTATTAATACAGTAAAAATAATATTTACGAACAATTTTTTTTAGTGCTCCCTCCAGGCTATCCACAAAATATCTACGCTTATGGAGTAGAAATGAGTAAGTTAGAATTTTAGAAGGATAGTACACAAATTTGCGTGAAAGAAGGATGTGAAACCATTTATGAAAATTATCCCCCATATAACTGGTCGGGATTCTAACATACGACCTCCACATCACCAGACTTGAAGCCTCGAACACCGAATTTAAATAAATATCTCTCATAAAATAAATATTAGTCAAATTTGATAGAAATACAAATATGACTTAAAAACCAATATTTTCAGTGGAACTACTGCAAGTAAACAGCAATATGTAATAATATCCCATTTGTTGTTAAACCAAACACAGTTATATTTTGTAATTTATGTATATACACATGATTGATTATTGACATAATCAAAATAATTAAAAACATTTATATCATATATGATGCAATACTAGACATCAAATTGACATTATGTAGAGAGTTACAGATGCGATACAAATCATTGTGTCAACGGATTTATATTAAAGAAGTGAATATAGTAATAATTTGAACTGTTAGATAAGATCATTATTTTTTATGACAAATCAACTCTAATCAAATACTATTACAGAGTGATTACTAAGGTTTTGTATGAAACCTATTTGGATATGCAGAAATATATTATTATCATTGTGTGTTCTGTCTTATGACAGGTCAATTCTTTTTGTCAGTGAACTCAGACCGACAATGCGCCCTATCCTCTAACTCCTCCCTCAGCTCCTTGAATTGTAAACTTTCCTTCAAGGCATCCAATATATATACATATATATATCTATTTGAATATATGGAAGTATGTAATCTATGACTAAACCTTTGGGAACTAAGGACATATATAATATAATATTACAACACCTATTTGTATCTAAGAGAAAATATAAAATTTGGCCACACTTATTTGACTATAGGGGAATAATACAAACACTTTGAATCTTGGAGACTACCTTAATTTGACAAAGCCTATTTATACCCAGGGAAATACGATGTATATATATATTTTATAAATATGATAAACGATCTTTAATTCTAGGGCACTATATAGAATCTGACAAAACCTCTTTTGATTCTGGAAAGAAAATATGACAAAACTTTTTTATTTATAGGGTAGTATATACAATTTGACCAAACCACTTTGGATCTGGTGATTGTGTAAAATATAAGAAACACCTCTTTGAATCTAGATGGGTAGTGCACAGTTATGAACGTATTTAAAATTGTTTTGCGATTTGTTTACCTTTCGGTCAATAACTGATCGGAAACGCTATTTAATCCTCAACTAGCATACACATAGGCTTATATGTAGCCTTTGAACCATTCTAATGTAAGTCCCAGTGTGATATTATTCTGTAAGTACCGGTAATAGTTTTTAATTATTGGTATATATTTTGTCTCATTCGTGTTTTTAAAAACTTGGTCACACAATATTTGTGAGAGCCCAAGCTGTCATAAGACATGAAACATTGATTAAATTGTAGGATATGCATTATAATTATTTCAAAACCTTATAAGCTCACAATTATCAGCTAAGAATATTTTTTATATACTTTATTCATCGAGTACTAAGGGCGTATATTTTTTACTTGCACTCTGTAAACAATATCCCGTCCTAATTCATGTGTTCATGAAGGAGGCGGGACATTACAATTCGTTTACCTATGTTGCATCCCCTGATGGCAGCTTGAAATAACTAATGAACTCCATCCTCTCTATAAACCTCTTTAGTTTTGCAACCTCTATGTTTTTTTGTTTGTTTTGTTTACCATGGCAATCATTGTGAGACGCTATAATGGTGAAGGACTCTAAGAAAAAAATTGATGCGCTGGTTTTGAGACATGAAATAAATGTGAGTGTAAATACAAAGGATTGAATTTTAGGTACGAAGTTTTTCCGTTCCATCAGCGAGCGCCGGTTAGAGTCGAGGACTGGACCTCAATTTTCTCTCAAACGGGGAAGATTCGTGAGATGAATGAGCGGCTTTGAAGATCTAGAAGTGTGAGTGCTGCAGCCATGGTCAGAGAATGGTATGCAACTTGTGTTTGGCGTCATCACCTCAAATACTACAGGAAAACGAGTGAGATGTTTTATTATTATTGACAGTTCAGGACCACTAATTCGCGGTTACCACCAATTAATAATATATGTTATTTTACTCAAAGCCTCTTATGCCGCAATGTTTCACGGCTTAGATTAATAAATTATTCTGGTACCGGATAGGTAGGGCTCTCTTTTAAAATTACAACTGCCACAATTAATATATATCTATATACACTCTTTGAGTATTTGAGTCTTAGAAATGTAAAATTTCACTATACTTATCATATGACTTTTTTCTTTTTCTTTACTTCTATTTTGTTACATTTATGTTCCACCCTTCTGGTGAAATTGTTGTTCCCTTTTCAAGCTCATAATAAGTCATTTAATTTGTGAGTATCACTCAACTCACTGCCGCCCACCCTTTTATTTCACTAGTATTTAGAACTTCGTGACGAGCTACAGGATTACCGTGGATACATATCAGAGTGTAAGTTTACCTGGTAATTATGTCTATCGCTACTGGGCTACATTAAAGCCACAAAAATATCCTTCCTTGCTACATCACCGCGGATACCTCGAGAGGTTAGAGTCTCAGTTTTTTTTAGGTGCTCTACCGACTGAGTTGGTCATTGAGGGAGCGAGGTTTTATATACTACCCCCCTCCTCCTATAAGGTTACAATATGCATAACTGATATCAATATGACCTCTTTAATACACTTGAAAATAGGTTCTAAACAATATTTCTGAACATATTATATTTGAATTCTAGGTATATTAATAAAACTTTATGAAAACCAACATTTAATGTTCTAATGAAGCTTACACTTGGAAATTTGTTTTAAATAGTGATTTTGAAAATATATTTTGAGCTCTATGTAAAACAATACAACTTGATTTATGAAATCCAACATTTGATGTTCCATAAATATAAATAAAGTTTGCAAGTTTTATAAATACGCTAAGTAAATAAAATATGCATCGCGAGTTTTACTCATGTATATGTATACATTGTAAGTATTAAGAAGGCATTAACATAGGCTATATATAGGTTGGCTATACTGGTTCTACATTTCTTTTGTTCACGTATGTGGTGTGTCTAAACTTTATTCCAATTATATTTCTTCAAATCATATGAACACATAATTAACATCGTAGTTATGGGCTCCTTACTTTTCCTACACTACCAATGCATTGATGTAAGGCACGTTGCATTAGTATTTCTATCAAGGCGGTGATCTGTTACAAATATTTGCCAGTGACATTTACGAAAAAGGCCTAAAATATCATGTTTCAAATTGACAACTAGTTTACTTTATAATTCATAAAAATATAAATAATTTTTTACATGGTAGCTATAAATTGGGATGCCTTTTTATGAATATATGCCTTTACCGATTATTTCTTAATTATTTTACTTTTTAACCTCATCAGTGTTTATAAGTTATAGTTTTTATTTTGTTTTAAGGAAAGTGATCTTCAATTTTGGAAATACTGTTCTACTTCTACCAAGATGAAATGTGACATTGGGCATGATTTAAGATTATTGAGAGAGAAAGAGAGTATGTGTGTACAAATTAGAGGTAGCCTTGCATTACATAAATGATTTGTTTAGAATAACGGTGTATCATCTTCTAGTTTTATGTAAAGAGGACCTATGGGAAGAAATATGGATGTAATTATCGTAAAGTTACGAGATAAAAACTGTCTGAAATAATATCAATGATTAGACACTAGCTCCTGTAAAAAAAAGGCCGTGTCTGAATAGTTTGTCCCCTACGCACTTGTGCACTTTAATATAACACGTATCTGGCGCCCTTAAGTACATAGGGTGCATGGTAGTTTTTTTACAGCAAAGTACAGCTAGAGCAATCTGGTGGCTAATTCTGAAACATGTTTTTCCATGGTAAAGATATTGAATTTTGATAGTGTTTTGTCAATGGAGTCATTTGTCAATGATGACATTTTTTAAGGCGCAAATTCATATTTATCATTTATCTTCCTTAATTCTATGAACCTTAGGATTTGTTCCAATGTCCCTGTAAATAATAAAATTAATTATATGCCGTTGATGTTATTTTACAATAATCATAGTAAAAATATCATTATAATATGCTTAAGAGTAGACAAAAGTAAAATGAGGTTAATCTATATTTTTTATTTATTTAACCCCTCTGTGTGTTATTGTTAAAAAACGTATTTGGAAAATGTGCTCCAAAAATGGTCAATCTTATCACAGTTTTATAAACTTTAACATTTTTGGAAAGCTATTATTATTATTATTATTAGCACCGCGTCTTACTACCCGTTCGGGTTATACGCACTTACGCTAATGTGTAATGGTACGGTGATTGTGAGATGAAATGAAGGACCTACAGTTTAACGTGGAATCCGAACCACGGTGGAGGCCTGGTATTCCCCACATTCACAAGATGTCTTGTCAGAGGTGAAGGAAGGGTTTGAAATCAGATAAATCTGTGCCGGGACCGAGGATTGAACCCCGGCCGCCAGCACAGAAGTCCGACACCTTACCCCTAGACCACCAGGTCACCTTGTTAAGCTAACAAACTAATCTTAGCTTACATTAGTATAAAGTTGTTTTAAAGCATGTAAAAGTATTGCCAGATAAATCACAGGCCTATAGGAATTCCAAAATAAATTACTTAAGTTACATGTTCATCTCTTGTTTTGAAATATTTTGCCAGAATGACTGACTTCTGAATAAACAAAGAAATTACAGCTACGCGCCAAAAGCAGCGCGATGTACGCAGGAGTACCAAAGAGCATGTCAAACATTTTTGAATATGTAGAGAAATTGATACTCAAACAAATTTTAGTGAAGATATTTTAACTCGTAAATAAATTTACTTTTGAGAGAGATTTTTCATATTAGAAAGAGAAATTTAATAGTTTAACATCATGTATATAAACAAATAACAAACCATACTAGTTTTATTTAACAGAATGTGAATGTTTTATTCCATTTTCACAAAATATATAATACTTTAATTCATTATAAAAAGCTAGTTTAACTAAAGTGCGCGATAAAGGCAAGTCGTATGTGCCCCTTAGTAAAGTGCGCAATAAGGGGTGCAATTGTACACTTTAAGAGAATTCAGACACCATCAAAAATCACTTCCGGCCTTTAAGCCGACACCATTGCAACTTTAAGGTGCACATGGCTTCCAAGGGCTCTTAGACGGACTATTCAGACACGGCCCATATTATTTTCAAGATAGAATATTTGCTAAACATGTGACTTCAATAAGGAAATTCCGGTTTAAACAAGTGGTTTTATTAAGCAAAATGTGATAAAGAATGCTCAATTTTTAATCAAAATGATGGGATTTCTTAAACCTCCAGTTGTGCTAGAGATATTTTTACTTTGAATATTGTGATTTATCATCATTTCTCAAGGCTGGCAAATTTACTTAAACTTAGTTAAACCTTTTCCCCAGATTTCCTTAAGCTTGTTAATTTAATTAGTTGGTAGAGTGTACTAAAGGTTAAACAAATAGCAATGATGACAAATGTAGATTGTAGTTTGAAAATTACAAGTATCATATTTACTTATTTTTTAAAAATCTAGCATCTGCCCACGAGAGCACGTCCCTACCTATTGTTGTACCTCCTCCTTCATAGCAAATATGTTACACTTCTCATCAAGGTCAGCTAACGACTCATTACAACGTCTTGTTTACAGTGTAGTAAACTATAACATCGATAGTACGATTATTTTAGTACAGTAAATTAGATATAACAAATAATACATTATTTTTAATATATTCCAATATTGTCTAACTTTATAAAAGTATATAGTTTATATAATTTAAATAATTGTACAGACAGTAGAACGTCAAAAATCCTGTCAAAAATCCGGAGCGTCAATATCCCAACTAGCTAAGAAAAAATATTATTTATAAAAATAACCATAGTGGTAAGACAAGGCCGGCTAAAAGCGCACCTGAACCCTTGTTAAAAAATAAAATAATAAATATGCCTCCAGAATTTGTTACATTTAGCAACAAAAACAATCGGTAAGTTCGTTGTTTAAAGAAAGTGAGAATGTTTATACCTTAACACTGAGTTTTCGAAAGAACCTTCTCAATGATTATTTTTTATTTTTGGTATACCTAGTGTATTTTCGAAAATCTGGACATATAGATAATCCGGACTGGGTCAATCCCCAATTAGTCGGAATTATCGATATTCCACTGTATTATTTACTCCAAAAAGAAAGAAAGTTTTGTTTATGCTATATTAAAATAAATTAAAACAAATTGTACACTACTGTGCCCGACACCTTAGTACAGCCCTCGGGCGTGACGTGTTGTTATTGTAAACATCGTGATTATATAGTCCGTATTTGTGTATGAAGGATGATATCTGAGTATAGACCATTTTCTGTATGAAGGGATCGAATCGATTTTTGAGAATGGATAATTGGTGATCGATGATCGAGAGGGTTTAAAACACGGATATTAGTGTCCCCCCCCCCCCAGGATAATTGGTGATGGATTATCGATGATCGAGAGGGTTTAAAAGACGGATATTATAAAAAAAAAAAAATTTCATACGAAAACCGTTGACCAAGCCCTTCCAACTACAGCGCCTGCAACATCGAAAACTGTCTATATTTTCAAAAAGTTCCTTCATATGAAAACCGGTCTATAGCCCTCCAGTCACCTTGGATATGTTGATTGCCTCCCAATAGCCTTGACGAGGACTTCGTGAGGGTTTGTAAACATCCCTGTTTTTTGTGGTTGTGTAACAAAGCAAACGACTATAAATAGACCCCGAAATCTTTACACTCGTTCAATATAATTTGTGATTTCATCCTATAAACATCAAGATGAGTTTTGACGATCTTGAAAACTGGTTTAATTTCGGTAAGTTTAAAAAGTTTTGTAAGGGGTAACTATTTTACATGATAAAAAGTCTTTGGTGTACAGAGGTATTTGCTCTTTACAGACTTCCAAGAAGACACAACACCGGCGCCTGCAGGAACTATTCAAACGCGGTCTCCATCAGATCTGTTGGGGCTTTTCACAGAGGAAGGGATTTGCACGGCGGGTAATTTCCGGCTTTAAATTTGAGCATGATTGGTGTGTAGTTTTTTGCCCCTGTGATAGTAATTAATATGTATTTATTTAATTTCAGATTTTTGGGACACTGCACCACTGTCGCCGCCAGCCCAAAAGATGGACGACGACGTGTCGGCCGAGCTCGAGCGGCTAGCCCCGGAGATCCGGGATGGTGTGCAGGCGCCGCTAGGGGTCACGGCAGCCATCCCTCATGCCGATGTTTTGACCGAACTTGAGCTACTAGATCAACTCTTAAGTGAGTATCGACTATACTTGTAAATAGAAAGCTTATTTGACTTCCTCGCTACAGCTGTTCAGTTTAAACCCAAGCAATAATATATTTTGCTAGAGAGAGAGAGACAGAAACCAGTCACTTTCTCCTGTCATTAGCGACTGGAGACGAGCGGGTATTTTTGTCGTATCAACAACTCTGGCGTTAAAAGCACAGCTGAAAATGTGGGTTTAACCTTTGTTAACGCGTATGTTTCGAACAATTATATTTAAAGTCTGTTGAGTCAGGGGTCCCGCGTTCGATTCCCGGGCATAGAGCTACAGCTGTTCAGTTTAAACCCAAGCAATAATATATTTTGCTAGAGAGAGAGAGAGAGATCTTTGTTAACGCGTAAGTTTGGAACAATTATATTTAAAGTCTGTTGAGTCAGGGGTCCCGCGTTCGATTCCCGGGCATAGATGAAAATGTTGGTTTGATAAATTAAACCACTACTAACAAATCCAAATTCCCAACAAAGTTAATCTATAAAATAATTTAAATTACATTAAACACTCACAAAAAAAATCCGCTCTCTCATTAATGCCCCGTGTTCAGTACTAGTGTCTGTATGTATATATAGCAAGTGGTATATGAAGATCACATGACTTGGCGTATTAATACATGAGATTTAATCTAGGAAGTTCGTCTAGCTGTCAGATATGTATATACAAATACACACATGATGAGATTAATTAAAACGGTTTACGTAAAAAAAAAACCTAAAATTAACTACTCATACTAGGACAGCATCAATACACACACACTAATTAACGTTTAAAAAAAGAACTGTGTGTTTCATCTATCCTTGTAGAGTTATCAAACCCCAATCTCCTCAACAACGGCAGTCTGGTCTACTGCGCGATGTACACACTATTTGCCTGCGAGTAACATATATAGTAAATAGTGTAGGGTAACATATGCGTTGCCATCTACTCAGGAAAATTGGTACTTGTGTTAACCCCTACATATATAAAAAAAAAAATTGTGACTATCACTACACTATAGGGGTAGAATAATGAAAGGTAAGTTTACCCACAGTTGGGTGAAGAGAAAACGTTCAACACTCGTTGAATACCTGTCAAGGGTGTCCTGGAATTTAATGCTCGAAACTATATTTTGTTGACATACTAAATTATCCACTTAAACCCCAAGCCAAAATTATAGGAAGTGTACATACATTTGCATGGATGATGAAGGATCTATAATACTCAACACATTTTTAGCACTGCGCTATTAGATTATGAATTGGGAAGACTGTAATTATAGTAGAGTTTACAAATAGTTTATTGCAAGACTTTCTTTAACAACTTCATATACAGCCAGTCACATATTCTTACAAATAATAAATTATTGTAAGTCCTAGGGTGTATTTATTACACACACACAATTTTCGAGGGGGGTCCCGGGTTCGATTCCTATTCATGTGTGTTTAACCTTTGTATTTATTACACACGTGTGTTATAGTTGAAATGGATGGGGAAAATGGCGGCCCACCGACAACCATCGCTGCCGCAACGCCTCAGCACGGTGTTCGAGCCCCGAGGGAGTCCCCGCAACCCATCGCTGGACCGTCTTCGGCACCGAGTAGTGGCCCGATTAATCAGGTAGGAGGAGCGTTGCCTCAAGGCGTCCCTCTCCGAATCGTCGAAGAGAGAATTAAGCAATTGAGGCGGTTTTTTTATGTCGGTCGTGAATTGATCATACAATTAGGGACGCCGGGGAGCGATCGTGACGCTAAAACCTGGCTCGAGGAGCAAATCAATGCTTTGCTTGGACGTCTCCAGGATCATGGAGTTAGCGCCGAGGATCACGTAGGTCTACTATTGGTCAACACAGACTCCTCGTCAAGACCTGTGTTCGTTTCCTTTAGACGAGCAGAGCAGCTTGACGCGCAGGCTGTGCTCTCTAATGTAGAACGAGTGTTACAAAGCAATGATTCGTTCCTCACTTCATCCCCTCTGTATATCAAGTTACACCACTTTAAAGAGCCGCGCGGGAGGGGTAGAAGTTATTGTGATAAACTCGCTCCCGCTACCACGTATAGCCGAAATAACAAAGGAATAATTACTATTCAAAATGGCGACACACTTTGCCTCGCCCGTGCATTGGTTGTCGCCAAGGCTATATGTGACGTTAAAAGAGAACCGGGATGCATGGACGTGAACACCTTTAAGCAGATCAAAATTGGCCGTCCTATTCAAAAACTCAAAGCAGAGGAACTATGCCGTGATGCCCGTGTGAATCTTTTGAAAGGTGGTGGACTCACCGAACTGAAACAATTTCAAACATACCTCACCGAATACAAAATCACCGTGTTCAGGGAACGTCGGGGGAGACAGGTCCTATTTGAGGGGCCTACTCCCTCCGAACATTCCTTTAAGGGCTACCTTGATTTGTATTTTCACGACGACAAGCAAAACCATTTTGATGTGATAACATCTTTGACAGCCGCGTTTAAGTGCTCGTACTTTTGCCGCGAGTGCCGTGTGCCGTTTGATCATAAGAACAAACACAAATGCGAAACCGCGTGCAAAAGATGCTACGCTAAACCGGTCTGCAGTGGAGGCCGATCTGTGACCTGTAAAGATTGCGGGCGCCGGTTCTCAAACCAGCAGTGTTTTGATAACCATAAACGTCCGGTTTTTGCAGAGGTCACATGTCGGTCTGTGACGTAAAAAAGGTTTGCGAGGTATGTGGACAATTTTTCAGTTTGGAAAGAGCAGGATTTTCACACAGGTGTTATGAGACTTTTTGTAGAGTATGCGAGACCCATCGCCCTTTTGGGCATTTCTGTTATATGAAGCGGGCCCCAGCCAAGCCGTCGCTGGAAAAGAGCAATTTCATGTTTGTATTTTACGATTTTGAATGCAGACAAGAAACGCCTCTTCAAGGTGCGGTTAACACGTACCTGCACGAACCTAACTTTTGTGTCGTGCAGTCGTGTTGCAAGGCCTGTCTTCATATAGATGCAAATGACAATCATTGCACCGATTGCGGGGGCGATAGGACTCGCATATTCAAGGGTGATGCCACAATGGCCCAATTTTTCGGTTTTATAGAGCAAATTAAAGCTTCAAAATTTAAAGACATCACCCTCCTAGCCCATAATGCCAAGGGCTATGATGGAAATTTCATTTTAAAATATATGATGGAGGTGAAAAAATGGACTCCAGAACTTATAATGAACGGTGGGAAAATCATGTCCATGCGTTACGGCCCGCTCCATTTTATTGACTCGCTGAACTTTCTCCCCATGTCGTTGTCCAAAATGCCCAAAACTTTCGGCTTGGACGAGTCTTTGGCCAAGGGACATTTCCCCCATTTTTTCAACAAAAAAGAAAACGCGGGGTATAGGGGTCCCTTGCCGCCAAAGGAGGACTACGGCGTCGGCGAGATGTCGGTCGAGGGAAAGGAGCGCTTTGAGAAGTGGTATGACGCGTTGGTCAAAGAAAATTACATCTTTGATTTTAACCGCGAGCTGGAACTGTATTGCGTGAAAGACGTAGAGATCCTGCGGAAGGCCTGCCTAAAGTTTAGAGACATGCTCGTGGAGAAAGCAAAGGTGGATCCTTTCAGAGAGGCGTGTACTATCGCTGGAGCGGCCATGTTGGTTTACCGCCGAAGCCATCTTAAGGAGAATACCGTCGGTATTGTCCCTAACGGTGGCTACCGGTGCGCGGACCAACAGTCGCACGTCGCAGTACAATGGCTCTGCTGGGAGGCCCATCAACGCGGTGTCTCTATCCTTCATGCGGGTAACGGCCGCGAGGAATACGTGTTAGGGCGACGTGTAGACGGCGTTGTTAAAGCTGGAGATACCACCACCGTCTTTCAGTTCTGGGGCTGTTATTGGCACGGGTGTCCGCTCTGTTATCCGGACAGGACCACCCCGTCAAAAACAGCCGCCACGAGACCATGGAGACGCGCTATGAAGCGACCATGGCCTGCGTGGAAAAGTTTAAGAACGCCGGCTACGCGGTCGTAGAGATGTGGGAGTGTACGTTTAACGCGATGAAACGCACAGACAAGGACTTGCAGCGATTTGTACTCCGGCACGAGGTGTATACCAAGGAGCCCCTCAGCCCCAGGGATGCATTCTTTGGCGGGCGTACAAATTGTATCAAACTCTTTCACGAAGCTGACCTTTCTTGTGGAGAGAAGATCAGGTACTTGGACGTGTGTTCGTTGTATCCGTACGTTTGCAAGTACAAAAAATACCCAGTCGGCCACCCCAAAATTCACTTGGAGCCAAATTGTCCCGCTATAGATCGAGTAGAAGGCATAGCCAAAGTTACAGTGACGCCTCCGCGGGATTTATTCTTGCCCGTATTGCCTACACGGATGCACGACAAGTTGATGTTCATCTTGTGCAGGAAATGCGGGGAGGAGAAAAACCAAGACGCGTGTCAGCACAACGACAAAAAAGATCGCTGGTTGACAGGCGTCTGGGTGATTGACGAGATCCGAAAAGCCGTTGAGAAAGGCTACACCGTTGAAGCAGTGCACGAAGTGTGGGAGTACGATGTATCTGTTTACGACCGTCAGACACGTTCTGGCGGCCTGTTTCACGGCTACATCGATACTTTTTTGAAAATTAAACAAGAAGCCAGCGGATGGCCAGAGTGGTGCACCTCACGAGAGGAAAAGTTAGCTTACATTCAAAATTATGAGGAAAGGGAAGGGGTAAAACTCGATTTCGATTCTGTGTGTAAAAACCCCGGTCTCCGCACACTGGCTAAACTCTTTTTAAATTCGTTATGGGGAAAGTTTGGGCAAAGACCCGATTTACCACACGTAGCCGTTGTCAACGACTATCAGGGCGTCCACAAGTACCTGACGGATCCGTACATCACCGTGGACAGCGTCATAGATGTTAATGACGAGGTTATGTTCCTCAATTACAAGGATGCGCGTGACGCGTTGCGCCCTAACCCTAACACGAGTGTGGCGGTGGCGTGCTACACGACTGCTATGGCTAGGTTGCACTTATACGGCATCCTTGAACAATTGGGGGACCGCGTTTTGTATCACGACACGGATAGCGTTCTGTTCACGGAACGTCCCGGCGATCAGAGTCCACCGACCGGAGACTTTTTAGGTGACCTCACTGACGAACTTCAGGATTACGGGCCGGGAAGCTACATCAGCGCCTTTGTATCTGGTGGTCCCAAGAATTACGCGTACCGGATTTGTGTCGGTGGCGATCCCACCAAAACAAAAACGGTGTGCAAGGTTCGCGGGATCACCATAAACTACGGCAACCGGAACGACGTTAATTTTGACGTTCTGAAAGCGATGGTCACCGAACAGGCCGCGGAACGGTACATACAGATACCGCACAAAATTATAAGAAAAGGTCTTGCGACTGTATGTACCGTTTCGCAGAGTAAGGTTTACCGGCCGGTGTACACCAAACGCCGGATAATCGATGATTATAATACGTTGCCGTTTGGGTATAAGAGTCCTTGCAAACGCGCTCGCCACGAATAAAAGGTGATTATTTAGACGGGCCGAATAATCACCTTTTACTTTCTTTCACTCTAGACAGTTCCACCGACATACCATTTTTCAAAGATTTTTTTTTTCATATTTTTTTCTGCATGAAAACAAGCATATTTATTTTTATTTTTTTTATGCACCCGGGTTACTTTTTTTTTATATTTTTTTATTTGCCAGTGCAATCCTCCGCCTACCTGATTTATTTATTTGTATATATTTTAATTATGATAAACTGATTGTAAAATTTTTTATTTAGTACCGAGGCCACTATTACCCCATATTGTAAACAAAACCATTTATGTTTATATATTGTAAATATTCATGAACAAATAAATATTGTAAAAATTGTTATGTTTGTGTTTTTACGTCTACACCACCGCTCCCTTCCTCTCCTATAAATACAAGCTCATATAGCTTATAAGCTCAGTCTCAAACATTATGGACAAGTTGAAACATCCATTTTCGGCCATCATCAGCGGCCCTTCAGGCTGCGGGAAGTCACATTTTGTAGCAGACTTTATCCGCAACTTGAACACAATGTGTGACGTTAAATTTGATAAAATCACCTGGTATTATTCTCTATGGCAACCGGGATTCGAACAAGACGGTTCAGTCATATTCTGTAAGGGTTTACCGGAAATGGATGACACATGTAACGAATCTCCGCAGCTGATTATCCTGGACGACCTGATGCGTGAAGCCAACGAAGTGGTCGTCGATCTTTTCACCAAAGGATGCCACCATCAAAATATTAGCGTCATGTACCTTACACAAAATATATTCCACCAGGGCAGGGGCCAAAGAGACATTTCTTTAAACGCACACTATATCGTGCTTTTTAAAAATCCCCGAGATAGAGGTCAGATTCAACACTTTGCACGCCAGGTATGTCCTGAAAACCCCCGTGTTTTACAAGAGGCTTACACCGATGCTACAAGTACTCCCCACGGCTATATCTTGTTAGATTTCAAACAAGGTACACCAGAATGGTTCAGATATAGAACCCGCACCAAAGACGGGTGTTGCGTGTACCTACCACGCAAAAGTTATAAAAACACCGACACTTCCCGATTACAAATCATTTCATAACCATGAGTCCCAAAGTGTTGAAGCAGGCCCCTCTGCTACGTGCGATGCATCGAATGAACCCCCACCAACGGGTCGCCTTGCTGAAAACGGCCGACAAGAAACTGATTGACGCCGTTTGCGAGTGTGCCTACAACACTTTAAAAGGGCGGGTGCCGCTGAAAAATGCGCAGAAGACAAAGTTACGTGCACACAAGCAGGTGTTGCGCAAGCTGGTCAAACGAGGAGAGTGCTGGAAGAAGAAGAGACGACTACTCGTTCAGAAAGGAGGAGCGTTCCTACCGTTACTTTTAGCCCCGTTAATCAGCGGTGTCCTCGGCTCCTTGTTCAACAAGTAGATGATGGAACACACGAAAAAGATGATATTGGTGTCCCCGGAAACATTACACCGTTACGCACAACACTACCAACAAGAGGCGTCGGCCAAAAATCTAGTGGTCTCCGAACTGGACAAGGAGATGGAAAAAATCCTCGCTTCAAAACTCGACGACAAGTCTAAATGGACTCTATACCAACAAGTGCTGCAGCGCTATCTGCACTTTAGTCAACACCCTCCACCGCCTGAAAATACCACCACCCCTGAAGTGTCTGTACTTCCCGTACTTAATACTGTACCGGCACAGGCGCGTAAAAAAGCTGAACTTTTATTAGAACATATTAAGTCTCGAGGCGGTATCTCTTGGGACGATAAAGGGGAAGTGAGTATTCACGAAACGCCTCTCCGCGGATCCAATATCGTGGATTTAATCAACGATCTGGTCAGAGCCAGAAGACACAGCGAACCGACGGGGTGGCGAGAGTTTCTCACGGCGCTGCAAAAAATAAACGTTCCGAAAGAATTTATTGTGAATCCGAAACGTTTGGCGCCCATTAGAGATCCGACGCCCGTACCACAACCACTTACACCGTCGCAGAAGAAGAAGAGGGTGGACGAAAACCGGTGGCTGCCGTTCCGAGCTTAATGGACGACATCTACTACGACCCTTCTCATCCTGCAGGGTTTGCAGGGGCGGCGTCGCTCATAAAGGCGTCAAAGAAAGATCACGCCAAAGTAAGAGAATGGCTTCGAGCGCAGGACGCTTATACCCTACACAGACCGGTGCTAAAAAAGTTTCCACGCAATCGGTACGTGGTGTCAAACATTGACGATCTCTGGCAAGCCGATCTCAACGATATGCGAAGTCTCGCCAAATACAACGACGGTGCAGTGTACTTGCTCACCGTCATCGACGTGTTTAGCAAGATGGCCTGGGCGAGGACGCTTCCGTCAAAGAGGGGGAGTGTGGTGAGAGACGCATTTCAGGACATTTTCGAGCAAAGTGGGCGTAAACCTCTAAGTTTACAGACGGACAAGGGGACAGAGTTCACGGTACGTCTAGTCCGGAAATTTCTCAAGCGAGAAGGCGTGCATTACTACACCACTAATAATCCGGACGTGAAGGCGAGCGTCGTGGAACGATTCAACAGAACTCTGAAAGGGCGCATGTGGCGCTACTTTACCCGAAACAACACGTATCGGTATGTGGACGTCCTCCAAGCTCTCGTCGACGCTTACAACGGCGCAAAACATTCCAGTATCAAGATGGCGCCCGCCGACGTTTCAGAAACCAATGTGCTTCAAGTCAGAGATAATCTGTACGGTAAGCGGCGTCCAAATCCCGATAGCAGGCCGAAACTCAAAGTCGGCGACACGGTGCGTATTAGCAAATCCAAAATGCTGTTTGAAAAGGGCTACGAGAGCAATTGGAGCGAAGAGATTTTCAAAGTCAGCAGTGTCGTGATGCGACAACCTGTCGTCTACAGACTCACGATCTTGACGGCGAAGAGGTGGAGGGAACCTTCTACGAACCCGAATTGCAACGCGTACGTCTCCCTGAAACTTTTAAAGTTGATAAAATACTACGTGTCAAGGGTAAAGGCGCCAGAAAGAAAGTGTACGTGCAGTGGAAAGGTTACCCCGCCAAGTTTAATTCCTGGATTCCCGCCAGTTACGTCAGCGCGCTACCATGAAGGACCAATTTTACATCACTTTGCCGAGCGACAGCTCTATGGGATATTTCCCGAAAAATACCCTCACGAATTTCACCACGCAACTTCCTTACCGTCTCACACTCGACGGGCGGTGGGAAGTCGCTCTCGCCGAATTTCAATATCCCTGTTCTTTCACCACCGTACCCGAGGGTCAAAATATTGTATGGTACAACTGGGTGGACGCTAACGGTGTGGAACAAATATTCAAGGATCACATCCCTGCTGGAAACTACGGCACTATCCATGAATTGATCAAGGCTCTAAACGAAGTAGAGGCTTTTAAAGGGGATTCTGGAGTTGTATTCAAGTACACAAACCCCAACAAAAAAGTTGAAGTTGTTTCTTCTTCACCAAATATACAGCTGGTGACGCTGTCCAGTCAACTAAGTCTACAGCTCGGTTTCGATCCTAAGACTAATCTTATCAAAGTACCAAAGTCTCCGTACGCCACCAACATTCTACTAGGCCTGCCCTCGCAAATGTACATCTACACGGATATCGTCGAGCCTCAGCCCGTGGGTGACATTGTGGCACCGCTGTTACGTATCGTCGGTATCAACAACGTAAACTATCTCTACGGCATACATAAGACAGTTAGCTACGACCCGTTGCACTATATGCCCGTGCTTAGAAGGGAAATTGAAAGCTTGGAAATTAATATAAGAACAGACACGGGTGAACCTGTACCATTCGAGTTTGGAAAAGTGTGCGTGAAACTTCATTTTCGACGCTGCTCAACATGAACTGTCCCTACCAAAGATACTACATCGACCAGGCTGGAACAGGAATATCTTCGATCTACCACGGTTTGTTCCCTATCAACGCGGGCATGGGATAGGAAGTTTTTTCAGTGGTCTTTTCAAAAGCGTCGTACCGTTGCTGAAAAGCGGCGCTAAAGCCATAGGAAAACAGGCGCTTCATACGGGTATCGACGTGCTCTCCGACGTTGCCAATCAAGGGCGTCCTTTCAAAGAGGCCCTACGGCAACGTGTCGGCGAGGCTGGAACAAACCTGAAACGCAAGGCTGAACATAAGATCAACACGCTGATGACCGGCTCAGGCTATAAAGGGCGTCGTAAGAAGCAACGACGTCATTCTAAGGTCGTCACCCGACGTAAAAAGGTCAAGAAAGAAGCTAAAGATATTTTCAGTTGAGATGTCGTTTCTACACCCCCAGTCCTGCGAGTGTGCCAGCAGTGAACTCGATCTCTTTTCCGTGCCACCCACTCAAACCAGTCTTGAAAGCGGGCAATGGCTCCAGTACAAACCTGTATCTTCCCTCACCGATGATTCACCCATCGAATTTACCGTTACCGGACAAGGCGAGTTCTATATCGATCTTTCCCAGACTATGCTCTATCTCAGGGCGGCCATCGTGAAACCCGACGGTGGCGCTTTCACAGAGGTGGATCAGATCGCCCCCGTCAACAATTGGCTGCATTCTCTATTCACACAGGTGGACGTGTTTTTAAACCAAAAACTAGTCTCACCGCCCAGCAACACGTATGCCTATAGGGCGTACATCGAGACGCTGCTCAATTACAACAGCGAAGCCAAAAGAACGCATTTGACTTGCGGTCTGTGGTTCGCAGACACCCCCGGAAACTTTGAGGAGTCTAACGCCAACAACAAGGGATTTGAGGCCCGTCGCAATCTCACCACAAAAAGTAAGACGGTGGATCTTTTGGGGTATCTACACGGTGACGTGTTTAACCAAGAGAAATACCTTTTGAACGGCACCGAACTCAGAGTCAGGTTGGTCCGTTCCAGAGACGGGTTTAGTCTTATGTCGGTGCCTGAACTCCCTCACTTTAAGGTTCACATCGTTGAAGCCGGCCTTCTAGTGCGGCGTGTCAAAGTAGCACCTTCTATACTGTTGGCACACGCCAAAGCGTTAAACGTCAGTCCCGCAAAGTATCCCATCACCCGTGTGGAAGTAAAAACACTCACTATTCCTACGGGCGTGCAAGGGAAATCGCTGGACAACGTATTCACCGGCCAGTTACCCAAACGGTGCATCGTGGGATTTGTGTCGAACGCGGCGTTCAACGGAGACGCCACCAAGAACCCGTTCAACTTTCAAACCTACGGCATGAACCATTTCTCGCTGTACGTGGACGGGGAACAAGTACCGTCGAAACCGTTACAGCCCGATTTTTCAAACGGACACTATGTCATGTCCTACCACACGCTGTTTTCTGGAACGGGTATCCATTTCATGAACGAGGGTAGCGACATCACACGAGAAGCCTTCCCCAAGGGATATCATCTCATGGCTTTCGATCTCACGCCTAATCTCTCCGCCCACATGACATCGCATTGGAATTTGACGAGGCACGGTTCTCTGAGCATCGAAGTGAGCTTCACCCGAGCTCTCGTCGAAACCGTCAACTGTATCGTGTACGGGGAGTTTGCCAACATCATTACCATCGACAAGGACAGAAACGTAGTGACCGATTATGGAAGTTAATATAAACGGCTTCCCGCCCCTTACCCTCTTCATTTAAGCCATGGACGCCATTGTGGATTTCCAGAGCTTCATCGACGACGACAACAAGTTTATCGTCAAGGAACTGAGTGTTTTATCTGTATGCGGCACATTACTTCAACATTGGGTGTTAAAACCTCCATACGCTATCGAAGAACTTTCCACCGATGCCAGAAAGAAAGCCGACTATATAGTCAACAATCTGCACGGTATCACCTGGGATAGCGGTGATGTGGATTACAGCCTGCTCGAATCCCTCATCTCCCGCGCCACAACGCGTGCAGAAACCGTCTACGTCAAGGGGTCAGAAAAGAAAAAGTTTCTAGCCAAATACACGCCTACACCCATCGTAGATCTGTACGACAGAGGTTGTTCGTCACTGAAAACACTTAAATTGGGCCGCACCATGTGCATGGCACATAGTTGTGTATGGAATTTCTGCTCTGCCTCTATCGTCTGGGGACTTCGAGACTGGATGATTGAAGATGGACACGCACACCATAAGACGTGCGCTGAAAACATGTCCGTGGTTCCGTTCTGTACGGTCGGGTGTTTTCCCTGCTGATCAACTACCCGGAAGAATAGCGCGACCTGCCGCTCTAGTCATCAACACCGATCCACACACCAAACCTGGGACGCATTGGGTCGCCATCTTTATCGACAAGAACGGCGCGGGAGAATACTTTGACAGTTATGGTTTTCCACCGCGTATAAAGTCGCATCTGGCATTTATACGCAAAAACACTTTTCGCACGTCGCATAACACGATACAGCTTCAAAGCATCGCCTCAGACGTTTGCGGCCAATACTGTCTCATGTACCTTCTATATCGCGCCCAGAACATTCCACTGAAAACTTTCCTCGCCCTATTCTCGCCCACCGATCGTGCAGGCAACGACGCTAAAGTGGTGAGATATTACAATAGATTTTTCAAGACGCTAGGGTCCTGCCGCCCCGCGAGAGGGTGCGTCCAATCGGCGTGCGCCTATAAAAAGGGCGTCCCGGTGGTGTGCCGGTCATAACCACCGAACATCATGGAAGGTCAAGACGTTTGCGCAAAGCCTGCGAAACCACTCGCCGTCACCGGTATTTTCAACACATTGTTCCCGCTGGACGGAGTCGACGCCAAGCGAGTCATCGTAGGCATGAGCGTCAAGAACGACTTTACGCCCTATGTCCAATTAGAAAAATGCGGCGGGAACTGCGCCGTGTTTAACCGTACAGAGTGGCAAGAACTGAGCACCTACAAGTCGGTCATATCAAAGTTTTTCAACAACACGCAACCTCCTCAGAAGATTAGTCTGACTAATCACGAAATCTCTCTGAGACGTATGTGCGGTGACCGTATGGTCGTCATCAGCGAGAAACAAGACGCCGGACTCAAACGGGTCGCCTATCTAGCACCTAGCTGGGCACGTCTTTGTGACGTGTGGGACCTCATCGACGTCGCCGTCGACCGAAGGGACATGTGGTCAACACCCGTCGCACGCTATTGCAACAATCTGATCGACACACTCGTCGTAGATGTGTGCGACGAATCGGCGGATGTCGTCGACCTAGAACAACCTACGGTGGAAACGCACATCAGAAACCTGGATCTCCTCAGTGCTACCTACTATACGCGCCAAGTCGTCGGTTTGGACTATTACATGCTGGATTGTGAACTGAAAACAATTTTACTAACGCATCTAAGAGACACTGTAGAAAAACGTATAAACGAATATATGCGTCATTCCTGTAAAAATGTATAATAAATAAATGTATACTTTATAATATCCGTGTTTTATTAGACGCTACCACCAGGGGGTTACCCCCGCGGGAAAAGAAAATGGTCTATATGTCCAACGACGGGGAGCGAGTACAAACTTGTTCAAGGTCATAAGGTGGTAAACGGTTTTCGTATGAAGAATTTTTTTTTATAATATCCGTCTTTTAAACCCTCTCGATCATCGATAATCCATCACCAATTATCCTGGGGGGGAGGGGGGACACTAATATCCGTGTTTTAAACCCTCTCGATCATCGATCACCAATTATCCATTCTCAAAAATCGATTCGATCCCTTCATACAGAAAATGGTCTATACTCAGATATCATCCTTCATACACAAATACGGACTATATAATCACGATGTTTACAATAACAACACGTCACGCCCGAGGGCTGTACTAAGGTGTCGGGCACAGTAGTTTGTACATCCCATTTTTAACTTCAAAGTATTCTTACACCAATTTTTGTATACTTGTCACACTGGCTATTTACTACCCACTAAGAAAATAGTGTTTTATTCGTACTCCTGTTGTATCAAATTCATGACCCATAAGAACATAAAAAAGCTTAAACAGGAAATTGTACTAATGGGGCCTGTGTATTTACAAAGTTTTGTCCAAATCCATTAATTTGTTTTCAAATTCACTCCTAATCCACTTGCTTTCACACAAAGTAGGGATTAATAAACTTTGACCCAGATTGGATTTAAACCACCGACTGGCTTTGGGCAACCCATTTCAAAACCTGTAAAAGGGATTAATCGACACACCCAAGAACCTTATTTTCCTCTTGGAATAATAAAAAAGAGAGATTAAAAATTATTCTTAAAGAGATATCTAGCTGAAATGGCTACATATGCCAGCAAAGTAAG
>JBCFYV010000012.1:8396301-8419467 GCA_039000515.1 Timema cristinae
ACAAAAGATCAGTCAAGATGTGAATTTAACTACACGCTAAGGCGATGAGTGGTGTGGTTTTCCTCTATATTTGACCTTAAGAAAAATAGTTCAATTGCAAAGATAAAATAGTTTTATAGCTATTAATAAATTAATAAATAAATTAAATGTATTAGTTTTTATTGTAACTATAGAGTTTTGAATGTAAAAATATCTGCGCTGTTTATTCACATTATTAGATTGTTTTAATCCCATTTATTTTCAGTTGCAACAAATAAATTCAAGATATCTACTACTATATTAATTACACTTTTACTCATATTAAGTGCATGATTTATGGAAATAGGCTGTCAAGCGGTACGCAAGAGAAATAAGGTTGGGAGCCTCTGCCATAGGGCGCAAACAGTAATTAATAAAAAACAGGATAATCTAAGAAGAATGTTTGTTGAAGTCATTTAATTAAAGGACTCCTTGGAACCTTTAACGGTAACCGGGAGGTACAATATTTTAAAAGAGAGTTGTCCTTTGCTACCGTTAATGGGAGGTCAAAGTTCAAATCCCGGTCGCTTGCTCTCAAAGTGGAAGTTCCTGATGTTATTTTCTTATCCTTTCTTTACGCTAACGAGAGTATATTTACTTGAGGTTACATTCACACCAGGAAATCTCGAGGTCTAAGGCATCAGACTCACAAAAAACTATATTACTGTGAGTAAAAGTTGAGATTTGAATCCAGGTTAGTTTCACTGGTATGTGATTTATATTAATGGTTTTCACATTTACTCTTCCAGCTTATACGAGTGCACTTCCACTAGACCACTCTTGGTAATGGGAAAAAATAATCGATACTTTTGTATTCGATAATTTTAGTTAAGTAGACTAAGTACTTACGCCCCGGTATCGAAGACACGTTTGTTTATATTACTTATGTATTGTAATATAATATTTCTTGAATAAATGTCCTTGTTGATCCGTTTGTAAATGAGCTGGAAACATAACTAGGTCCTATACTATACATAATTAGTAACGTTATAATAATATTAATAAATATTATTATTAGTATTTATAGTTATTTAATATTCGGTATAGGAAACATCTACATATATGATTTTTGTGCGTGTGTGTGCGTGTGTGACTCTCCACACCCTCCAGAAGCCTCTAGATGACCTAGAAAAGCTGAAACTACTCACTCTTAAAGTATTGTAGACCACGGTACAGAACCTAACTATGCCGGAGTCTTGTTTTTATTGTCTGTCTGTCTGTTTGTCCATCTATCTATCTGTATCCCAGCCAAAAGCCGAAACCATTTTACCAATCGGTGTAAAACTTGTTATATAGGGTTTTTATAAGGCCCCCCCCCCCCCCCGAGAATTTTTTCAGAATTAGATACCTAACCCTAAAATTAAGGGTAGTTTACTGAAGGGCAAACAACAACAAAAATTGACTTTCTCAAATTCTGCACTAGCGATTTTTAATTAAATTTAGTGTTTAGGCACTGTTAAACATTACAAAGATAAGGGAAATTCCCATTTTCCCTGAAAATAACTTTATTACTTTACATAAGCATACATTTCCCATTTTGTTAATATCTCCCAAATGACGGACAGAATTGTTCCTTATTTCTTAATGTTTCTGAAAAAGATTATATTATTTCATCTATGTTCTTTGGTGGAGTGTGAGGTTCTATTTTTACAACATATTTCTGCAACAATGTGTACTATTTCATATCACAAATCTTACGAAATTTAAGTCAATGTCTTCATTTTTAGATAAAAGTGAAAGTAGTTCTGTTTGATGCACCTTACACTTTATAAAACTCAAATAACACTTCAAATTACGTATTTCAAAATCTAGTGGTTTCAAGAAAGCCCTTTTTTCAACCTCTTTTTATGAGAAGAAAAATCCTTTCTTTAAGTGAGTGAGAGGTTTGTGTGTTTCGGCTTATTTAAAAAACATAGGTTGCATCCTAATTATTCTACTTTAGGTCGCTCGTCGCTGACATGCTTATAGACTAATTATATAAAATAATAATATTATTAATAATAATACTTAGCATCGCACCTTACTAACTATTCGGGATATACGCTTAAGCACTAATTATGCTAATGGGTTAGGAATTAGGAAGGTTGATTATAGAGGAAGTTAACACGAATTTGCTTGGTGGAGAATGGAAAACTATTCAGGAAAAACCACCCTCAGTTCACCCGAGCGAGATTTGAACCTCGATCTACCCGTTATCGGCAGTCTAGCTGAACACGAGATTAGCGCGTTGGCTAACTACGCCACTGAGGTGGGTTAGTTATATTATAATTCAAAGGGTCTATTCTTAGTTACAATATGGGTATAAAACATGATATTCGGATAAAACTTGTTGATTATTCTTTGAAGAACCGACGCCTACTGTTATCCCTATTCCATCCCTAACAACCCCCTACCCTTCTCTATCCTATAAACGAATCCTTTAAATAGCCCATACGTTAACCGTAATAAACTATACCAAGTCGCATAAAGAAAATGACCGATTGTAGAAAAATAAACATTTCCTTAAAAAAAATAAGTATTTAGGTTGTAATTATTATAATTTATTATTTTGAGACCTGAGCCACTATAAAAAACTCACATTGAAGAACTAAATGTGAAGCTCGTCTAGTTCATATTGGCGTTGACAAGGAGGTCAGGGTTTGAATCCAAAGATCGTGAACTGAGGTTTTTTTCCTAAATAATTTATAACCCTTCTTCTACTTAAATGTGTGCATATTTTATCTAAATTGCAGTTTCCTCATTCCTAGCTACGTTTCATAGTTAAGATAGCCAAGATGGGTATTAAGACGCCGTAAGAAATAAAATAATAAAACAAGACTCATCTAATTAGTTTATATTCCAGACGTGTTTGAAATACTTTTAAGGGTGTGTGAGTTAAAGCCAACACAAATGTGATTTGACAGTCAATATTGACGAACTTAAGGTGGGGTTGTAGGGAATATGAGTTAAGGGAAGTGTTTTTGTAACTTTTATAACAAAACCTTTTTTGGCAAATAAAATACAAATTAAGTAGCGTTTAACTTTCTTCACATGGTGTTATCAAAAGTTTTTGAATATCTGTCATGAGCATAGCAGCATTGGATAAAAACTTTTTAAATGAAGAGAAAATTTGTTATTACATTCCAGGGCATCCTTGACAGATATTTAATAACTGTTGATATCACCATTGATTAAAATTAATCCATGTTTCTACTAGATAAATATTTTATTTATTCTGGGCAAATTTTTTTTTGCTATAAAACGTGCAAAACACTGCCCTTAACTCAAGTTCCCTACATCTCCACATTAGTTTTGTTAAAAATTGATTGCCAATTCGAATTTGTGTTTGCTTTTAGACTCAATCAATGTTTACCTCTTGAAATGTATTCCCTTGAACCCTCCCCAACCCTCCTCCCTTCGAATGCAACATCAAGATTCACACATACACATATGAGCTACCTGCACGATGTTCCAGTAGGGCATGACGTTAGCCAGAGACTCGGTGACGTCAGAGCACGCACTGCCTAGCAGCATCACCATGCGTGTCGAGTTCTGCGTGTAGAGGGCGTGGAAGAAGGCGTCAACCCCCACCCCGGGGTCGCACTGCGGGCAAAAAAAACCATGTTTGAAAACCCGTGCGTCTGTTTGCTTCAGCTCGAAAATCACATGTGTGGTAGTGTTTGTGCGGGGATAAGAGGATATCTTTCTTCGGTATTTAGCAGCGTTAGGAAAGTTCCAGAAAATAGGGAGCTACATGAGAGCCCGTAAGAATTTTACTAAGGCGAGAAAAGAATGAGGGGGTCCGAGGGCGGGGTGGAATAGACAAGTTTAAACACCAATCATCTGTTGATTAAATTTGAAGTTAATGGCATTTAATAATTAGTTTGTTTTCTTCGTCGCGTCTTGCCACCCGTTTGGTCTATAAAACTGTTTTCACTAATAGGTTAGAGCCTTGAATGGTGGTTAGAGGCTAGAGGCTAAATGCTTGCTTGGGGGTTAGAGGCTAAACGCTTGCTTGGTGGTTAGAGGCTAAACGCTTGCTTGGTGGTTAGAAGTTAGAGGTTAGAGGCTACACGCTTGCTGGGTGGTTAGAGGCTAAACGCTTGCTTGGTGGTTAGAAGTTAGAGGTTAGAGGTTAGAGGCTTGCTTGGTGGTTAGAGGCTACACGCTTGCTGGGTGGTTAGAGGCTAAACGCTTGCTTGGTGGTTAGAAGTTAGAGGTTAGAGGCTTGCTTGGTGGTTAGAGGCTAAACGCTTGCTTGGTGGTTAGAGGCTAAACGCTTGCTTGGTGGTTAGAGGTTAGAGGTTAGAGGCTTGCTTGGTGGTTAGAGGGTAAACGCTTGCTTGGTGGTTAGAGGTTAGAGGCTTGCTTGGTGGTTAGAGGCTACACGCTTGCTGGGTGGTTAGAGGTTAGAGGTTAGAGGCTTGCTTGGTGGTTAGAGGGTAAACGCTTGCTTGGTGGTTAGAGGCTAAACGCTTGCTTGGTGGTTAGAGGTTAGAGGTTAGAGGCTTGCTTAGCGGGAGCGTGCAACGGATGAACACATATACTTTAATGTTCATGTTCATAATGAGAGCAGATGGAGAGTTTCCATGAACCAAGTCCTCTAGGGAACTCGCTAAGCGATTCAACTTTCGAATAAAATCGCTGAGTTGTCAGACGGACACCGTTCAGCAACAATAAAATTTTATTATTGGATTCATAATAATGGATAATTATAAGATTATCACTCATCAGTGTTGTCTTACAAAGAAGATCTTTGTGGGACCCCAGTGACGCCTTCACAAAATTGGGAAATTACGTAAAATAATTTAAGAAAAAATATATATACTATTAAATACAAGAGCCGAGCAATATATACAAGGACTAGGTAAATCATCGAGATTTAGAATGATGTTTTTTTTAGTTCAACTAATTTCCTAGGGAGTTTTGACAGTGAGATTATTACTAAACGCACTTCAACACTGCAATTAGACTGGTTTTGACTAGACTAGGTACCGCTTGTTATGCTAACACAACGCTTGTCGCTACCCGCTAAGCAGGCCTCTAGCCTCTAACCACCATCCAAGCCTCTAACCTCTAACCGACACCCAAACCTCTAGCCTCCAAGCAAGCCTCCAACTACCAATAAGCCTCTAGCTTCTTACTACCAAGCAAATCGCTTGCACTATCAACGAGGTCAAACCAGTGACAGAAAGACTGGCTCACTAATGAAAACCTGGGTGATAATGATTATGTTTCAATTCAACCAATAAGAGTGTTGTTCTTTATAGCTCAATAATCTAAATAAAATAAGATTGAATGAAACATAATTTAGGGTGTCTTAACTTGAAATACTACAACGTTCTATTTGATTTAAGTTTAAATCATCCAAGATGCTATTTTAATAAACTAATGTTCAACCAATTTAATCTGAAGTTGCCTTTATTCTGTGTCTTTGAATGTATCAAAATAAGTCTTGTTTGAATTTATTTTATAGCAGGCCTATTATCTTCAAAGTAATGATAAGTAATAAACCAACAATAATTCCTGTCATTATATAATGAAAAGCCAATACCAATAGTCCTAAATAAGGTGGAGGGAATGTTATAGAACTATTCAATGATAAATTATGCTGCCAATGGCAACTGCTACCCGTCTATAAAGTATTTCACGGATTTGTATAATTTGGGTGAATCAAAATTAACGATTTTCAAAAGATGATCAGCAAAGCGACTCTAAATGATCGACAAAAAGTCGTTCACGTTCATCCACGATACAAGCAGAGTTTAAAATAGTTCCACTACTTAAATTTTCATTTGTTTACCCAAAGTTCATAATAAAAGTAGCAGTTCAACTGAACGCGTTCTTTCCGAGCACTGATATTTAGTTGACGCAGCTTGGTTTAGAAGAGCGTCTAGTGATGTAGCGGGTCCCCAGTTTGATTACCGACAGAGTTCTGATGATTTCATATTAAATAGGATTTACTGCCATTCCCTTATTGGTAAATTAACTATTTTTTTGTGACCTGGTGGTCTAGGGGTAAGGTGTCAGACTTCTATGCTGGCGGTCGGGGTTCGATCCTCGGTCCTGGCACAGATTTATCTGATGGCCAAACCCTTCCTTCACCTCTGACAAGACATCTTGTGAATGTGGGGAATGCCAGGTCGCCACCGTGGTTAGGATTCCACGTTAAACTGTAGGCCCTTCATTTCATCTCAGAATCACTCTACCATTACACATTAGCGTAAGTGCGTATAACCCGAACGGGTAGTAAGACGCGGTGCTAATAATAATAATAATAACATTTTTTTGTTACTCTTACCAGTTGGAGCTCTTACAGAGGCAAAATACTAGTCTTGTCTGGTTTGTCGGCGACAGGGTGCCCGGAGTTTGAATTTAGACCAGGTGTACTGATTTATACACTCCCTAATACTTTCTAAATCTACTTCAATGCAAATGTGAGTACCATTCCTCTAAATTCTACCTTTCCCATCCATACGCTATTGGATGACCCGGATAGGTAATAAGACACAATTCACAAGGTAACAACAAAAACTGCCAATAGATGTGTCCTAAATCTGTCAAAATATACCACATTTTGCATCACTTATCATTTGGGTGAAGGAAAATACATCTGGTAGTTTTAACTGCTGACAAATATTTCTATTTAGAATATAGATAGTAAAACAACCTCGGTGGTATTGTGGTAGAGTACCCGCCTCAGTACCCATTGTTCGTGGGTTCAAACCCAGCCGGGGTCTACGGGTTTATCTTGAGCGATACAAATCCGTAACACAACTTCCCTCGGAGGGGAAGCAAAGCTGTCAGTCTCATGTAGATGTTGGAATGTCTACATGCCTGGAAGGTATGTGAAAATACCTTTCATTGAGATTTTCGTGTGGTGATATAATCAGTCGTTTCAAAACGTGCACGTTAATACCTAGCATAAATAAATTTAAAAAAATACCTGTTGCTTTCCTATAAATTTTGACAAATATCAGTGCAAATCTCCAAAGTGAATTTACAGGCATGCGCTGTGTACGGTACGTTGAAGTAGGATATCGTACTACTCGGGTTTCAGAGTTAAACCAATGGTATATTCGGAGCTCTGACGTTAAGTTTAACATGTGATATCAAAATAAATAGTCTGGAACCAATTTGGTTACATCCCCCAGATTAAAACAAAAATGTATCTGTTTAGCTGCGGATAACCCGAACTGGCAGTAGCACGTGTTGCACGCAATAATTGTTTTAAAAACAAGATACTCTATGGTTTTCTGTGAGAGGAACCCTATATACCATTTTAAAAACTCAAAATAACTTCCAAGAACATCCCATTTAAAAATAGGGGGAGGGGGGGGATGATTGGTAAATTAAAGAATAGACCCCAATTACCGTTAAAGAATGCCTTTAATTAATTAATTAAAAATGGTTGAATGTGGGAGGACGCATGAAACACCAACTCAAAATTTAAAAAAATCCAAATAAGTTATAGAGGAATTAAAAAAAAAGTTAGCTGTATGAGAAAATCTTTGCGAACCCTATAGTTTGCATTAAAAAACACCGACAAATTGCTTTAAAGGTTTACAACTAAAAAACATTGAGGGTATGCATTTTATACTAATTACTGTAAAAAACTCTCAAAATAAATTCTACAAATATAAAATAAAAAATCCCTCTGGTTTGAGGGAGGCTTTGTTAAAATCATTCGACAAAAGTTTATGCTGCTATTTTTTTACATCCACTTCTGTTTCCAGCCTCTGGTCGGATCTTTATTCAAGCCATATATTTTCCACAAAGGCTTGCTAGACCCGCGTAGCTTCATATGTCTGTTAATATAAATTAAGACTAGGACAGGCACAACATTCAGTCCCCGCCCGTTAATTTATCATTGTGAAAGGGTTAACCCACATTTCACCAACAATAATTTTTATGCCATACCGAAAATTGAACCCGGGACCCTTAACTCAGTAGGCATAAATGCTACCGACCAAACTAAGGTGTCAGGTTACTGCCATTACATATCCAAATACATACAATCTCATAAAGAAGCTGCACTTAGGTGGCCCGTGGACCATAACGTCACCCCTGGCTATCTACATATATACAATATATTTTGATGGGTTTCATTGCGTTCGTTGTTATCTTGACTTGGTGGTAATTCTGGAGAGTAATTTACTCAGGAGACATCCTTGAATAAATGTTCGCTCAAGGTATAAGATCTACACTTTGAATGGAAACGTGAACTCATCCTCGTGTTTAGAGGGAGAATTTTTATTGTCCCCGAGAAGAGTAGTTATTCGGACGCAAAAGGAAATGAATTAAGGAAACACCTCAAGAGAGAAGGAATAAAGCCGGACATAAAATGTTCAATACAAAGAGGGACCAATAAAAAGGATGCTAATATAAATCACCCGTTTCACCGATTCAAATTGAAGCGAAGACAATTATTCTACTCTCTCTTGCTTAGTTGCCTTTCCACTGAATCTTTCTGGAAACAGCCCGTCCAAATCAAAGGCGTATTTCAGTATGATATGGGAAGGGAAAGGAGATAGATAGTGTAAGATACTTCTCTTTTGAAGATTTAACTGATTGATGACTTTGTATTACCAATTTGATTAAAATCCGCATCGGTGTAGCGCGTTGTACTGTCAATGACAGAGTTATTGGAGTTCTAATACCTGCTGGATCTACTGAGGGTGCTTTCATTAATGGTTTTCCCCTTTACCAACACGTAAATGCGGATACACTTACTGCAAATTCTACTTTCTTATAACTACACTCCATTTACCCCAAAAGGTTTCTCTACTTTAACATAGCTTAAAATATAGTGCCATTGTGTGTTAAGGAGATTGCCTGATTTTGGTTGGGAGAACAATAGAGAAAATACAAACATATTTCTTTACGACCAACATTGATAACATTTTAGTACATTATTTTGTATTATTTTATAGATATTGATAATAAAAGTGGACAACATGACTTGATATGTGAATATTTTAAAATTGTTTTAGTAACATTAGTAACTAACGTTTACGGTTCTTCCTGTCAAAATCATACTATACATTTCAAGGTAAACGGAGTGTACATTAATTGATTAGAATTGTTTTATTAAATAAGCGTCTGTTCAAGTTTAGCTTTTCTGTAAGATTTAAAAAAATCTGTTTATAATAGATTTTCCGAATAAGATAGGACGTCATAGCGATATTTATATTAGTAATTTTTTTAAAAGAATATTTCATTAGTTTAAAATGAAAAAAAGGACGAAAGTAATAAGAGTTCTCTATCCAAGAGGATACCACATATATTTGAAATTCAATTCTGTGTGATCCTCTCACACCCACCTGCTCACCTACGACATCCTTTTATCCCTCGTACGTGAATTCCCGCTGAGTAGAGCAATCAATGGAGTCACGCTGCACCTACGGGAGCTAGGGGCTGTAACTTATCGGGCAGGTGAACACCAATTGGCCGAATAAAACAAGTCTAACTGCCTGTCAGAGTCCTTTCTTTGTCTGAACAAAAGTGGCCTAACAGACTATCAAGATCTCTTTAATTGTATCTTAACTACATCTACAACTGGCAAATGTGGTTATTTTGCTGTTAAATAAAACAAGTCTAACTGCCTTTCAGAGTAGGCCTACTTTCTTTTTCTGAACAAAAGCGCCCCAACAGACCGTCAAAATATTTTAAATTGTATCTTAACTACCTCTATAACTGGCAAATATGGTTATTCTGCTGAATAAAACATTCCTAACCACCTGTCACATCACTTTAAAAACTTATTTACTTTCAAAACTTGCCCAACTATCAGTCATGGCAATACCTTCCATACTAAATGAAACTATTACCCCTTCTTGGGTGTTGAATAAAACATGCGTATTTCATTATACTTTCGCTATTCTCTATTAAAAGCTAAACTACAAAAATATGAAAATGAGCGAATGAAAATATAAAATTTAAAATAGAGTCTTCCAGGAATAAATGGCTATAGTGTTACGCTGCTAAGAAAAACTGTATCTGTAATCTACAAAATTGACTAAAACTACGTTCATATTACTCAAACTTCAAATCATATGGACTTTCGCTTTCAATTTTGATTGACTGTATAAAATCCCTATAAATAATAGGTCTAATAATAAACATTAATATTTACCATTGTTTTTGAGAGCATAGAACGTGATTATTTCTAAATCGATCTTGCTACCTGCATCCTCCTATGAAAAAAATAAACTTGATCCTTCTATACTTTTCTGCTCTCCTTAGTAACAGTATTAATACAGTTATGTTTGCTATCGACAGAGCTTTAAATTGAAAGGAAATTTTGTTGAGAGTTTAAAAGTTATTAAATCAATTTACAGACACTGTATGAATGCATCAAGCCATTTTATATGTTTCATTTTTCATAGATGATAGCCAAACCTATTAAATAAAGGCCCGCTATTATTATAAAGTAAAATATAAATTATCAATGTCGGTTCTAAAGAAAAAAGTTGTATTTTGGTAAAAGTTCCTTCCTACCAGAATCATACAATAAGTTCGGTCGGGTGACCTGGTGGTCTAGGAGTAAGGTGTCAGACCTCTGTGTTGGGGTTTAATATTAGCAATATTATATTCTTCTTAATACCCAAGACAAAAAATTAAACTATTATTATTATTATTATTTGAATTCGAATAACCATTATTATTTTAATATAAATAATGTAATAAATGAGTAATATTTCTAAGATCGCCAATGATTTTGTTTTATTCCATTCATATTTTGTGTCACCCCCTTCCTTTATTTATATAATACTTTAAAATCTTCCAAAAAACAACAAGGAAGGGCCAATGTGAGATTTCAATTAAACTTGTCTATCGGAACACCTTTATTGTAGCCTCACTGCTTCCCTTTGCCAGGAATTGACCACACGCCACTGTAATCACCCTACCATTACACATTAGTGTAAGTGCGTATAAACCAAACGGGTATTAAGAAGAATAATAACATTCCTTGGAAAAGTGGGTCAACGAGTCATCGGTATGAGGTGATCAAGGACTACGCTGATTGGCCCAGCCGGTCGACAGACAAACCACACGCAATCGTAACTGACAACTCACCAGATTTCTGGTATACGTGTCTAGATGACGTGTCAAGATTATGACGGCTGTAAACAATAGAATCATGCTGCTAGCACGTGATCGCAACGTGGGGTTATACTTTTAATATGAAGCTTTCCCCCTTATTTCCATCAACTAGACCTATATAAAGCTGGTGCTCAGCTAACATGGTTGACTATTAAATCCGACACTTCCACGAGAAGTACTGGTCTGGGCTTGGACATTATCACTTCAGGATGACAGAATATAAGCCCTTTATATTTTGTTAAATATTTAAATATAAATGACCTATAATGGGTTTGGGTGTTTGAACACTTAGTTAATTATGTGATTAAAATCGTTCAGTGTAGGCGTTGGTAATTTATTTTGGAAAGTAAAATTGTTTTATGGAAGACTTAATGTTTCCTTTTGCAACTTGGGCGCTAGTCTCTTCGTAATATTTAGACTTAGTAGTAGGTAGCTACTTTTTCTTTTTTCTTGCTTGTAATATTTAGTTTAAATATAAATATTATTGCACTTGTGGTTACCAATAATTGTTTAAACTTTAAAATTGATAGTGTTTAATTTATAGATACATTTTTTAGACGTATTTTGTTTGAAGAAACTATAATAGTAGTTTAATTTCTGTTGGTTTATAAGTTATAAATTTAACTATAAGCGATTCGTTTATTGAGAAATTACTAGTATTATAATGTAAAATTGCTTTGTTTTTTTTGTTTTTCTATTATAATGTTAAATATTAACTAGTCAGAATCTTATCGAGTACTTCAAAGGTGGTGGAAGTAATAGCCCCACAGAAGTTTGAGTTATGTCAGGAAGTCAAACATTTGTGCAAATTTATTTGATCATAATTGACATTTTAAATTAAATTTTAATCCTAAAATTTAATGATTTAGTCGTAATTCACAATTGTGATTTATACGCTTTGCAAACCGTGTAGAAGAGCTCATTCAGCTCTGTATATTTATAGGTAGTAAGGATTCAAAGGTTTAATGGTGTACCATATTTGTTTAGTCGGAATTCACAATAGTGATTCAGGCGCTTTATTAACCGTATAGAGGAGCTCTTTAAGCTCTTTGTTATTCCAATAATGGAAAGACCTTATACCTTTATATTTTTCAAGCTCTTTAAGTTCTTTGTAATAGTAAGGTTTCAGAGGCTTAATGATTTAACCTGTTTGTTTAGTCTGAAGTCATAGGGGTGATTCAGCCGCTTTGTTAACCAAGTAGACGAACTCTTAAACTCTTTATTATTATATTAACGATTTATTATTATTATTGAGTCTCTTCCAAACTAATTCATATAAATAAATAATTTATGTTATTAATCGTTTGTTTCAAACGTAGTCTTCATCAAGGACTACTATTACGTTGGGATTGTGAAATATATCGTCAAATGTACTGCGCAAGTGCAGTCTCTGCTATATTAATATGTTTTTCAACACTCTCCAGTTTGTCTTGTGAGGCCATAAATAGCTCAATTTTTTCTTATACTTGCAAATGTTCCTATTTTTGTTACATTAAATACTTATAGATTCTGTCACCCTCTTCCCAACTCTTGTGGCCTTTAGCGGGTAGAGTTGAAGGTGGTGAACGGTACAGAGGGTCCGGGGTTCAATCTTTGGTCCTGGCACAGATTTATCTGATTACCAAACCCTTCCTTCACCTCTGACAAGACGTGTATTAATCACAACTAGTGAATGTGGGGAATTCCAGGCCTCCACAGTGGTTCGGATTCCACGTTAAACTGTAGGTCCTTCATTTCATCTCACAATCACCCTACCATTACACATTAGCGTAAGTGCGTACAACCCGAACGGGTAGTAAGACGCGGTGCTAATAATAATATAAGTTTGGTTTAGTTAATTTAGTTTAAATGCTTAAACTCCGAACGGATCCTCTTATTTTTTGCATTATTATTATTATTATTATTATTAAATTTTAGCGGCCTAGCTTGTAACAAAGTTCATTTCACCTTTGTATAATATTTTTTTTTTATATTAGTATAATTAATTTCGTAGGTAGGCCTGAGTTATGTTGTCCTAGCGGACAGTTAAGAACTAGGTTTTTTTTTCGACCCTTTATTAAAATCAATTATTCTTTTTTAAAATCTATTTGTAAGCTCTGCACGGTCCATAACGCTATTTCTAACATTTATTTAACCATATTATAAATATAACAACGCATACGTACCTGGAGGTTTAATTAACATTTAATATTGTCACGTGGTATAAGAGGAAGCCATGCGGCAGACGACATGATCAAATACTCGGGCCGGTCATCACTGCGCTTGCGCGGACCGAGAAGCAGCGAAGATGCACGACACTCCAAACCTGTGTGGCATGACTGACTACCCCACCCCGAAAGCCCCTCACCCTCCTCTTGACATTTCCTTTCGTACGGAAGGAAGTGAGCATAATGGCTGCATAGTTTGGGTGGATGGGATCCCGCCCAACCGGGAAATTGGATGTTTTGGACCAGTTCTCACCTTTTCACATTTTGACTTTTCTACATTCTCTATTACCGTAAACCCATTTTATTTCTGACATTTTTCCTGTTCCGGATTGATCTTTCTTACAAGTTTTCCTCATACCACTCACCTATTTGTTTTAAATATTATCTTATGCTACTGGAGGGGCCTCATCAAAGCCCGCTAAAATGGGAGAAGAAAGGGAAAAGGCGCGAGAAGAAGGGGGAGACGCAAAAATTCTGGGAGGAAAGATGGTGGTTTTTGGATTGTGCGGCTGAGCAAAAAATGGATTTTAAGTGGTGAATTACGCTGGACACACGATAAACCGCGGCATAGGAGAAGAAGGAAGGCGGTCTTTGAGAAGAAGTGTTCGCGGCCTTCCGGGACAGCCACAACGGGTTACAGAGTTTGTGAAAAAACCAGGACTGTCCGAGTACCCCGAGATTCTGCGCTACCCCAACCGAGGGAATAACTATCTTTGGATTTATTACAGTGGTCGCGTGCTCCGGACTGTGCAGGGCCCCAGTTGGTTTTTTTTCTCCTTTTATCTAATTTTCTTATTTTTTTTTCTGATTATGAGTGTTTTACTATTATTATTATTTTTTACCAAAGCCCAGAATACTATCTTTTAGGTTTCTTTTTTTTATGTATAATATTCCTTAGGTTAATTAGAATTATAACGAACCATGACGTCTGGTAGGTAGGGTGTAAAGTTCTATTTTTTTCATATTAAAAGATTTTGGTTTCAACCTACCAAAAAAGTAACCCAAAGATTTCTGTGTTTCACCTCACAAGACCCACCTGGACGAGCCGTGGAGATCCTCAGCATCTGGTCGGTGAGTGCAGTAGGGGAAGGGAACTTCAAAGTACAGTCTCATGAAAGGAGTTCCTTGCCCAGTATCAATCCCCCAGAGGACACCCCGAAGATTTTTTTCTTTTTTTCAATTTTTTTTTCTTATTATTATTAGTCTCAACCCTAGGCTTAATTGAATTCAGCGAGGATTCTTATTACAAGCTTCAGCCAAGTGCTGGTTGATTCCCTTAAAATTCATCCTCTCTCATATTCATCCCATTCCCCTTTGATTTACGTTTAGACCACGTTCCCGCCAATATGCATAACTGTATAGTAAATAATATGATATTAATTATTAATAATGATTGATAATATTACTAATGGTTTGCTGGTGACAAGGTCAGGGTTTGAATCCCGATCGGATGTAATCAGTTTTTTCTAACCAATTTACCACCCTCACTCCGCACATATGTGGATATATTTCCTCTAAATGTTACCTTATCAAGTATTGTTATTTGCACGTATCCTGGATGGATATTATAATAGAGTGGATTAAAAAAGTGTTTGTTTAAGTATATAACGTCTTAAGGCTTATCTTGTCCAGCCTATCCAAATATTTAAACTAAAGGTCCAAGGATAGGGTAGAATTTTAGAATAAATGTACACGAATTTATATTGAGTGAGAGTGGGAAACCATGTAGGAAAAACTATTTCAGTATATGTGGTCGAGATTCGAGGCCCAATCTGCTCATTACTGATAAACTAGAATTGGTAAGTCTGACACCTTATACCGTGTGTATACCGGTATACATTACTTCTATACAGTAAAAGTGACATACTAAAAGCGTAAATGTTTGTACAGCAATGAATGGGTGCTGAAGGAGTGTGATTTATAAGGAAATCTAATAGTTCAAAGTGAAATAAGCCTGTTACATATAGTACTTGGCTAAATGTTGTAGACGAATGCGTGAAAAAGAGAAACATTAAAAGTATGAATAATGTTGAAGAGAAGGTAGTATGCAAGTATAGGGAAGTGTGGAGAAAGTTACTGGGGAAGGAGTTGTTTTATGAGCTATGTGCAAAGTTTCTTACCTACCCCGTTTGGGAACGGTGTGATTAGGTATGTATGTAGATTAGCTACTAAAAATGGGACTAGTCGAAAAAGAAGCCACTTTTTATCCTAAAAACTGTACATTTTGATGTAGCCCTTTCCATTCCGTGCCGGATAGTTTTTCTTGTGAGTTTATAGGAAGAGAAAACATCAAGGAAGCTTCTACATGCAAATCCAGTCAATTGGTATTTAAAGTAAACTCTGGTTAATTTGACAGGTAGGGCATGGTGAGTTTGACGTCCTGCTCAAACGACATGTCTGGTCGATTGTTGCTTGACAGGTAGGGAGGGCATGACTCAGTTTGACGTCCTGCTCAAACGACATGTCTCTGGTCGATTGTTGCTTGACAGGTAGGGAGGGCATGACTCAGTTTGACGCCCTGCTCAAACGACATGTCTCTGGTCGATTGTTGCTTGACAGGTAGAGAGGGCATGGCTCAGTTTGACGTCCTGCTCAAACGACATGTCTGGTCGATTGTTGCTAGACAGGTAGGGAGGGCATGGCTCAGTTTGACGCCCTGCTCAAACGACATGTCTGGTCGATTGTTGCTTGACAGGTAGGGAGGGCATGGCTCAGTTTGACATCCTGCTCAAACGACATGTCTCTGGTCGATTGTTGCTTGACAGGTAGGGAGGGCATGACTCAGTTTGACGCCCTGCTCAAACGACATGTCTCTGGTCGATTGTTGCTTGACAGGTAGGGAGGGCATGGCTCAGTTTGACGTCCTGCTCAAACGACATGTCTAGTCGATTGTTGCTTGACAGGCAGGGAGGGCATGACTCAGTTTGACATCCTGCTCAAACGACATGTCTGGTCGATTGTTGCTCGACCTTTGCTTCTCAACTCGATTTAGGTGATGGCCCCTGGTTTTGTACGCACTCTCGGGAAATGTGTTTCCTTCTTCCACATTTTGTTTTCCGTGTCGTTTGTACGAGTTATCCAAGCACAGTAGATTGTTGTGGCTTTATAATACGCGCGCACTGAAATTAGATTTCTGCATTGGAAGGGCTAATAAAAAAATCGTGACAGATGACAACCATTTATTTTTATACTAGCATTTCCTATTTGTCTCTATGATTTTTTTAAATCAAGACAAAATGTATAAAGAATTACTGGCAGTGTGTTTTTCAATTTATCACAAACACTTCAAAAACAGAAAATATCTAGTTCTTCACTTGTAAAAAACTGCGAGGTAATTAGGGTATTCGGGACTATGTATTTATTAAAAGTTATTTAAAATATAGATGTAACTGTTATTTTTGCCCTGTATAAGTAGATACAAAGTGTTAATTAACTACGCGTAGAAGTTAACATAGTTAATTTTACACGAAAACCCGTATTGGTGGTCGTATGGTCTAGCGCGTCACTCTCATGTTGGACTAGGTTGCCGATGATGGGGAGATGTTTTTTTTTTTAGCACCGCGTCTTACTACCCGTTTGGTTTCTACACCTTTACACTAATGGGTTAGGGATTAGGAAGGTTTAATTGGAAGGAAGTCAACCCGCATTTGCGTGGATGTAGAGTTAAAACCATTTAGGAAAACCACCATCAGTGCACCCGACTGGGATTGAACCTCAATCTCCCCATCTTCGGTGGACCACCCAGCCACCAAGGCGGGTGATGGGAAGAAATGAGCTAGAATCCCGGTCAGGTGTATTTAGGTTTTTCCTTAAATTGTTTCCCGCTCTCCCTACATGTAAATGTGGGTACATTTCCTCTAATATTATACCTTAATAATGTATACGTTATTAGCATAGTGCATAGATCAACTGTATACTAAGATGAGCTGAAAAATACAATTAAAAATATACACAGAATTATGTTTCACTATAACTTTATGCTTAATTTTGGCGTGGGAAAATAATATACTACCTTTTAAATATACTTTATACGCCTGCAAACTGTCTCAAGGCCCAGGTAGATTACATATTTGATTTAGGGTAAGAGCCAATGAAGGAATACGTGCATATTGCCACCACTGCAGGGCGGGAAAGAAGGAAGAGATAATAAAATATATTTTTTAAGTAATAACGAACTTGTAATTCCATCACACTTCACAACGGCAATCTGCCAATGGAACAGATTAGGCCCTTAGTAGAGTTGTCACTCGACGCCTAAGCTCAGTCGTTAGCATGTCTGTGTACTGAACTAAGGGTCGAGAGTCCGATTCCTGGCAAGGCCGAAACAATTATTATTGGTGTAATGAGAGTTTACCTTTTAACAATGTTAAATTAACGGCCGGGGGCTGGTTGCTGTTACTGTTCTAGATTGAAGGTAGTCTATAAATCGTGTGCTGATATACTCATTCAGTTCAGAAAGTGCACGTTAAATACCTCGAATACATTAAAATAAAATAAGTAGGTGTCCTTAAAGTGGGGGTGTAGGGAGTGCGCTTTAAGTTGGGAATACAGGCGACACGAAAAACGTAAGTGTTTTGCCAATTTTACAAAAAAAAAGTTTGGCAAAATAAATATAAGATTGCTTCAATTTAAACATATAGTTTAATTTTCTTCGCATGGCGATATAAATAGTTGTTGAATATCTGTCTTAAGCATTTCGACAATAGATGAGAAACTTTATAAATGAAGATAAAATCAATCATTGGATTTCAGGAAATCTTTAACAAATATTGGTGACCTGGTGGTCTAGGGGTAAGGTGTCAGACTTCTATGCTGGCGGCCGGGGTTCAATCCTCGGTCCCGGCAAAGATTTATCTGATTACCAAACCCTTCCTTCACCTCTGACAAGACATCTTGTGAATGTGAGGAATGCTAGGTCTCCACCGTGGTTCGGATTCCACGTTAAACTGTAGGTCCTTCATTTCATCTCACAATCACCCTACCATTACACATTAGCGTAAGTGCGTATAACCCGAACGGGTAGTAAGACATGGTGCTAATAATAATAATAATAATAATAATAATTTAACAAATATTCAAGAATTAGTTGGCTCACCATGTGAAGAAAACTAAACTCTATATTTATACTGGAGAGCTACTTGATTTCTTTTGACAAAAAAGTTTTTATATAAAAACTGCAAAAATACTGCCCTTAACTCGTGATCCCTATAATTCGACCTTGATATTGTAGTTGGTTCGCTATAAAAATAATCCTTAAGATTTATAGCAACATCAATCAAGACAAACAATAACAAAGGTCACTTAATTACTAATCAAAGCTCACTCACTCTATGTCGTCAGAAGTAAATATCTTAGCATTAAGCCAATGACGTAGCAATGGAGTAATAGGCTTAGTAAGAATCTCCTCTTTTTACTGTTATCACAATTTACAGATCTAAATAGCTGCTGGAGCGTAATTAGTATTTAATAAATGGTTTCAGGCTCCTAATTAGGCTCTATTATTGCAACGTGAGTTGTACAATCTCCCTTATTCCTCCCACCAAGTTCTAATTGACGCTTGATCCATGCACTACTTCAGTTTACTATTTTTGTTTGTTTTTTATTTTTCGTATTGCTGGTACCTGTCAGTCCGACACCTTAGATCAGTCGGTAGTTTTCCTGCCCACTGAACTATTGGTTCCGGGTTTGATTTCCGGCATTGCCGAAAATAATATCATTGATAAAATTTGGATTTCCTTCTAACGGTGATGAACCAACGACCGGGGGACTGGGGGCTGTATTTGTTCGAGATTTAAGTTAGTTTATAAGACGTGTGCTGACCTAATCACTCCACCAAGAGAGTGGTCGCTAAATACCTCAAATAAGTGATAATACTACCCGTGTGTACATTTAATTATACTCCACCAAGAGAGTGGCCGCTAAACACCTCAAATAAGTGATAATACTACCCGTGTGTACATTTAATTACACTCCACCAATTTAACAAGGTATGTCCTTCTTATTCGGTCAGGAGTGTGCTAATAACACTCGGTAAAACACGAGCAGTGCTGAGATTTGGTCACGTGGAGCTCTAACCCAATCACAAGCAGTCCGCTCGGCCGGCGGAGCCCGCACTGCTCGATCAGAGATCATTTCAACTTTCCAGCGCTTCTACAGGAAAACGACCAAGAAGACCCGATTAGCGCATGCGCAAACTTTCAAACATACGTTATTTTAAAAAAACAGCATATTATCAAAATAGCGTATTTCAAAAGTCATAATAAAATACGACGTTTTATTGGAAGCCACGAGTTCTATCGATAACAAAATCAAACCCAGGCAGTAAGTAAAACATTTAATTTTATTTTAAATACAGTAACTTGCACTGATTGTGATATTTTCGTTTTTTATGTTTGACGTTTCAATGCATCATGGGTAAAAAGAGATTCCCAACTTTCCGCGAGCTTGTGAACGAACAGCCAGCTCCCCCACGAAGCGATGCTGACTTAATGGTACTTTCAAATTTCAGCGTGCGTGGGAATTCCCCTTTAGCCCTGACATTTTTACTTAAATATCTTATTATTTAGGTATTGCGATGAACTGTTGTGTTTTGATACTCTATTACAATTTGAGTGGATGATAATCATCGGTAGGTTCACGCGTTGGTGTGTTTTGTGCATAGTTCTGGTGTACTTTTATCAAGTCAGAATATGTAGTAGGCTTTAGAGGTGGATATTCAAACAAAGATATAAACAACTTATAAAAGAGAGACAAGGAGAGCTGGGAGGCGCGAAGTTTCCCAAGATAGCATGCGAGTACGAAAAGATCATAAATGTTTGAGAACCACTGTCCTAAACTAGAGGTATTCATGTTTAATATTTCTAGGGGAAGTATCTCTTTATCGTCTTGGTCAACGGTGGTTAAGAGTCTTTGGCCCCCGAATCCTCCCTGCAGCTTTTAGAGTAAAGCATACCTATTAATTTTCTCAGAATACGCCACTGTTAAAGTCATTGATACTCAAGCGCTGTCACAGCGCGGCGTATTGAAATAACCAAATAATAATTATTTTGAGCACTTGTCTGGTCAAATAAACACCCGAAGCTACAATGTAGGACCCTACTCACTCTAGTTCCAACACACACCATCGCACACTAGAAAATGTTATTACCAGCGATTTCGCTCACGTGGGAATTAAACAAGAGAGGTGAGTAGGAGGGGAGGTTGCGCGGGTCGCAATGCATTTCACGTGTCGAAAGCTTTTCAAGTGGGTTTGTCTGTACTTCGCTCTCTTCCCCCCCTGGCTCCCCCTCCCTCTTTCTACCTTCGGTTCATCTATTTCTAGCTTCCGAAAACTCATTTCGTCGGACCAATAGCTCGTTGGGAACAAAGTGCCCAAGAGATTGTGTTAGCGAGGTTGCATAGTTAACAGGCTCATTCCCCAACTGTGATACGGTATTGTTATGAGCAAAGTTAAATTCGACTCAACCGCTGTCGACCTCGGTAGTCTTGGGGTAAAGTTCTCACCTCATGATCCGATGTTCGTGGTTTCAAACCCAGGCGGGGTCGACGAATTCTTCTTGAGCGATAAAAATCTGTTGCACAATGTCAACCAGCTAAATTTATATAGAAATGTATTTTTTTTTACAGTAACTGTACTAAAACAATTTTCATCCATTCCTACGCCAAGCTATCTGATATGTAGCCAACTTTTCATATATAATATCAATAGCTATAAAGTACCATTAATAAAATATCACCTCTGTTGACATATTTTTTTTTCTGGAAGTTCCTTTCTAACAGAATTCTACAATCTATTATTATCCTAGCTTTCCAACATCTGCCTGCTGATTAATTATTATCTAAAGGTGTAAAATAAGTTTTTATAAATTTTGATTACTATTTTTTTTAGATTTTCTGTTTTAAGACAGGTCTATTCCTTTTGTCAGTGAACTTGGACCGCCAAGGCATCCAGTCTGTATCCTCCTTCAATTCAGATTTTTCTTCTTTCCTTCAAGTCATCTAGTATTTGAATCCTCCTTATTCCTAAGCTTCTCTTTCCTTCAACCTCACCTTCTCTGACGTCATACAGAAGACAGTTCCTCCTGAGGATGTGTCTGATCCAGTTTGCCTTGTACCGAAGTATCACATCCGAAATGGTTCTCTTCTCACCATCTCTACTAAGGACTTCTTCATTTGTATTCCTGTTTGTCCACCTGATCCTATTAAACATTTTGATATTAATTTATATATAATTTAATTATATTTATTAGAGAGTGAGGATCACACAATCTAAGGAGTTAGACTCGCAAAAGAATGGATTTTCCACGGCGGAAAGGTTGAAGTCCAAACCTCTCGATTTGGTGCACTGGGAATGTATTTTTTTATATCTTCTTTCTCACTGTTTTTTTCCATACTCTATCCACGCTTATATGAGTGGCATTTCATGAATTACTTTTCTCATCCCCAACCCTCATAGGTGTAATAAATCATTAATATGTCTCAACCCCCAACCAAGCTATCCAAACTAATAGGGCAAGGACGGGAAGGTACAATTTTAGAGAAAACATGCCTGTATTTTTATTGAAGGAAAATAATAAACAACTTAGGAAAAAAACCTTAATACAAACAGCCGGGATTTGAGCCCCTTCATTTCCAAACTGGTAAACCAGGCGAGGCGAGATGTACGCACGCTAATAGTCTGCATGCTCACCGATACGGTCAAAGATAATAGCCTCGGTGTTAAACGTTGTAATGAGAACCAATATATTTAATGTTTTTGTTCACGAATTTATTCTGGTCATCCACGATGCAGTAATAACACATTTTTACCGTATCTTACTACACGTTAAATTTATACATCTATGTACAAATATATATGTTTGTGGTGAGGAAGGCTTAATTTAGAAGAAGTATACCCGAATTTGCGTTGAGAAAGAAGGGAAAACTGCCCTCAATATATCCGACCGGGATTGAATCCTGATCTTCCCGTCATCGGTCGTCCAGTTTATTGCAAGAGTGACGTCTTATATTACGCGGACACCGAAGCGGGTAGTAATAATTTTAACACCCTCTAACCAGACTATCCATCCGTTTTAAATATCTTTAAATATTTTATAGTAGAAGTAGAATGTTTCAGGATTAAAATAGATAAATTAACTAATTTAAATTCAAATTCAAATATTAAAATGTATCTCTTTGACTCATAATCAACTCTCAAAGTATCGTACTTGAATTTACTCTTGCTATAAGCCAACGACAAAAAATACGAAATTTAGATATCTCCTCGCTTTGCACATTTGAATAGCAAAGAGAGAAATATTTTTAATTTATATATATATATATATATATATATATATATATACACACACACACACACACATATTGTTCTTGGCTTATCCAAACGTTTAGGAAGTGGTAAAGGATTAAAAAACTAACTCAAATATTCTTTTGGGAATAGCTCAATTTCACTTCCTTTTTGATTATTCAGCAAAAAACTAAACAAGATCTAGATATAAGTATTAGATAACGTATTTGATTTATATACTTTGATCAAAATGATGGCTTCCAGCCCAGAGGAAATAATTGCACCCATCAATCCTAAATTAGTCAACAGATATATATTGTTGGAGTGTCAAATTCAAGGAAATTTAATGATGCACAACTTTAGAAGATTTTTTTAAACTTATTATTTTAAAATTAATTTCATATTCTTAGCTTAATTATAAGGTGACTTTATATGACTTTCACATGTCTCATTGGGTTTTTCATATCGGATTAATTCTAAACTAAGCAAAAGATCGGAACAAATGAACGGTCATCTTAGCTATAATTTAATGTTGCACAACATTTATAAACATAATATTTTTAGTGTTATTTC
>JBCFYV010000012.1:8419567-8487517 GCA_039000515.1 Timema cristinae
TAAATTATCCATTGCAAGTCACCAGACTCCCCAAATATTTGAACGATCTTACTTGTTCTAGTTTATTCCCTTAAATGAATATAACAACATTGCCTTATTCCTTTCCAAGTTTCATCACTTTCGTCTTAACGATGTTTACATTCATTCCAAATTTCTTTCCCACGCTTAAAATGCCATCCATCATGTCCCGCAGTTCTTCCTTCGACTCTGCCAACACCGATTGATCAACTACTTAATGGTTTTTAGTCGTTCCCCGCCTACAATGTCTCGTGCCCTTTATAGAGCCTTCTGTCTAAGCTTTTCAGATTATATATTGAAAAGCACTGGTGACATACAACAGCCCTGTTGAACTTCTCTTCCATTGCTAATCTCCTCAATTTCATCATATTACACTCTCACCACCACTTTCTGTCCTGTGTACAGCAGCGTTATCAATATTCTATTCTTTCAATATATAAAAATATTTCTCAAAACCTGCAGTAGTATATTCCATTGCACTTTATCAAATGCTTTATCCCAGTCAATAAAACAAACATACATTTCCCTGTTTACTTCCAAAACTCGTACTGTTAGCATTCTCAAACACCTATCTGCATCTCTGGTTCATCTTCCTTTTCTAAAACCAAACTGGCCTTTTCTCATATTATCCTCTATTTTCCTTTCTATTCTACTCAGCACTATCCTTGTCACAGCCTTGGTGATGTGGCCTATAAAAATAATTATTCTATAGTATTTGGAGTCTTTGCCGTTGCACTTCTTTGGTAAAGGAACCAGAATGGTCTTAAGTAGATCTTTCAGCCAAATTCCGGTGTCGTATATCCTACTGACTAGATTGTTTAGTATTATTAATGCACTATTCCCTAAGGCTTTAAGTTCCTCAGATGGTATTCAGTCACATCCTATTGCTTTCTTTTTCTGAGATCTTGGAAAGCTTTTTTAACTTTCCATATTTTTATACTAGGTTCACGGTCCTCATCACATTCCATCTCTTCTTCCAACACCAGTTCTCTATAATCTGCCTGAGAATCATAATATCCTCTATGTATTCCACCATATATCCTTGTTTTATTCTGAGCATGATGTTATCCTTCCTTACTTGTTCAGCATTCCTTGCTTGCTTAATTTTCTTGGGTCTTTACTCGTCAAGCTCTTTGCTGGGTTATTATATATTTCTTAAAATTTTCCTTCTTTTCCCAGTTAAACAACCTATTCACATCGTCTTTCCATCCACTCTACCTGCCCACTTCAGTCACTCTTCTCAACTAGTTGCTCAATTTTCTATATTGTTATTTTCCTTCTTCTGATGAATCATTTTTCCATTTACTACGTTCTTCCAGTTTATCAAGCATGTCCTGCGTGATCCCTTCCTTCTTGTTTACTCATATTCTTATTCCTCCAACTTCCTATTCTAACGTCCTTAACATTGACATCTGATAACATCTGATAGCATCTGATTCATCCATACTATGCCTTGATTTTACCAGTTTTTCATCCATCGTTCTTGTATGAACTTCAATGTAATTGTTCTTTAGCTTTGCCCCACTCCGTTTCCTTATAGTTTGTTTCTTTTTAACATGCTTCAACCGTGTTCCTATAACTGTCACGAGAAGGTTAGGTCTGTATCGACGTTCACTTTATGAAATGCTTTTGCCATCATAAGGCTGTTTTTGAACCGTTGGCTTATTATTATTATTATTATTAATTATTATTATTAATAACACCACGTCTTACTACCCGTTTGGGTTGTATACACTTACGCTAATGTGTAATGGTAGGGTGATTGTGAGATGAAATGGAGGACCTATAGTTTAACGTTAAATTCAAACCACGGTAGAGGCTTAGCATTCCACACATTCACAAATTGTGATTAATATATGTTTTTTCAGAGGTGAAGGAAGGGTTTGGCAATCAGATAAAGCCGTGCTAGGACCGAGGATTGAACTCCGGATCCCCAGCACAGAGGTCTGACACTTTACCCCTGGACCGCCAGATCACCCGTTGGCTTATTATAATGAAGTCTATCTTATATCTGTCTTGATCACCAGATGCTGTTCCATTTATAGAGCCTTCGTTGATCGTTCTTGAACCATGTGTTGGAAATCCAGAAAGTAAGACTCTCACAAAATTCTACCAATCACTCTCCTCTTTCGTCCCGTCTACCTAGTCCATAATCTCAAACTATATTTCCTCGCCTTACATTCCCCACTACACGGTTTCAGACTCCTATCATCACGTTTCTTACTTGACCCTTTCCGTTCTCCTCATACACCTCTTCTATCTGTTCATATATCTATCCTCTCTAGCTCTTCCTCATCTGCACTGGATGTAGGCATGCACACTTGAATGATCAAGGTATCCACCGGGTCACTCGATATCTTGATTGCCAGCATCCTGTAACTTGCAGGCATCGCCTTAGCTATATTATTATCCAGTCCTTTCCTATACAGCTATCCAACGCCTTCTTCCTTATGATCACCTCCTTTATAGATCATCTTATACTCTCCGGCAACCATTTCCCCCTCTACTCCCATCGTATCAATTAATCCTAGAATGCTATATCTATCTATTTCTTTCTTCACATTCTCCAATTTTCCTTTCTTATTCATTGGTCTTACATTCCAAACTCCAATCCTCAAACCAAATGTTTCCTTCTTTCTCCTGTTATTTTTAACTCTCACAAATACATTTACTCCTGGGATGGTGCCCACCCGGAGATCCAATTGTGGACATATTACTCCGGAATATTTTATCTCTGGAACAACCATGTCTATGAAAGTTTGGTCAAATGGGACAAGGGGCACCGTAAGAGACTTTAATGCGGTGGTTTCCTCTTGCCTTCCAGATCCTATGTTGTTGATCTCAGAAAAGTTCATTCACCTTTAGGAGTGATTTCTCACTCCAAGGCAAGAGGGTAACTCTGACCCCTACCATTATCTTCGCCTTCCAAAGATGACCTTGTAGATGCTAAAGAATGTTTATATCACCATTTATTCAGTCCCTTCCTACGTTAGCCGCAAGCGTTGCCCATTCTCTACTACTTGGAGGTGTAGGTAAGGAGTTTATTTTCATGGAGTCCAGGACAAATTGACATTACCTGGACCCTCAGACTCTTTTTTAATCTCTAACAGTTACTATTCCGCGTAGCTGTCAATAGCCGCGAACGCTGTTCTACAGAAATCTTCAATCATTTCTTGTGAGTTTTTTTAGCGTCTGGGATTACTAACTGGGAGAGACATGGCATCCAGTAAATTGCCTGTGCGTTGAGTACTTTGTTGAAACAGTGCTTGGCTCAGGGTACACCTATGGAGGTTGTCTACACATATCCGCAATGAAATAAAGTGATTATAGTGAATATGAAGGTGTGGAGTGAGTGGTCGTCTTTAACCTAACTTAAGCCTAATTTACCAACCCCTGGTGAACGTTGGAATAGTTCCCCTTAATAGTAATATACCCAAGGTACTAGACATAAATCGAGCTCGGGACCCCTAGGCTCGTAGCCGGGTGCACTGACCACTACATCACGGGGCTGGATTCTCACGTATTAAAATGATGCAATGAAAACTTTTGATCGGCAGTCTCCATTGATAGCCGCTCGTGAATCGATGATAGACGCTGTGATCGTTGCTTGGCAGTCTCATTTGATGCTCAGTATGCTTGTGTATCAAATTGAGCCGATATTCTTTTTCGTGCGTAATCTTTCTAGTTAACTTGGAATATATTCTCACATTATGGAGAGCTTTAGCGCGGTATGCATCTCTTTAAGTCGTTTCTCTTGATTTCATTTATTATTTTTAGCAATACGCAGGCTTTTCACGTTTTTGCAAACGGCTTCACTCCCTCTCCCCCACAAGTTCAGAGGTTTTTTTGTTGGCCTACCCATATTAAAAAAACAGACTAAAACATTTAGAAAAAATCAAACCTACTTGAAAAAGTGTGACAATAAGTATAAAATAATACTGTTTATAATATCCTTTTAATTCTCACTATTTGAAGTTAGCGCCAAATTAATAACTAAAACCCATAGCGACCTGCAACTTACTAACTAACTTGAACAATGGTTGGAATTAATGAAAGGCTCAAACAACAACATAACAACAGGCAACTGGTTTATAAGCATTCCTTTTGTTGACCCGCGTCTTCACCAGAAAAAACTCACTGTTGCTAGTTTCATTTTGCATTCCCTCATTTGTAATTGAAAAAAATAAGGCCATTATTTAAGCGTGTATACTAAATTTTGTAAGTTGTAAGCAGTAGTTTGTTTTAGTTATTAATTTGGCATAGACTTCAAAAAGTAAACATTTAAAGCTTATAAAAAGTATTATTTCATACTTCTGAGCGCAGTTTTTTCAAGTCGGTTTGATTTTTTTGTCAAAATTGTAAAACATGTTTAGTTTTTTTTATGTTATCTCTAAAAGGAAACGAAAACGAGCTAATCTATAAAGGATATTTTGAGCTAGTTTTTTGATCCTTTACCACTTCCCAAAGTTTGAACATACACACACACACACTTCTATTTATTAAGACTATTGTAATCTATTTATTTCAAAGATTTTGTAAATATAAAAGTAAATAATTAATATACGTGTAATTTAGGAACATCTCTTCCATTGGGGCTTGCGAGCAAACCAGAATAGCCAAGCCAACAGTCAATAGGCGTGACCACCAATACCAACCGAAAATATATAAAGAGGGTTTGGAGAGTGAAGTTAGGGTTTGAATCCCAGCTGTGTGTATTGAGGGAGGTTTTACTTAATTCATAGTTTCTCCCTCTCTCTACACAAAAATGAGGGTATACTAAATCTACCGACATCATTCCTACCTCATTACCTGAGCTAAGACTTCATATATCCCGGATGGGTAGCGAGATATAAGTAGTGTAAAAATAATATTAATAATGTTAACCCTAAATTATCCACCAGACTCCGTTATTAGATCACTAAAGAACACTCAATAAATGGCTTTATGGGCCCTCTTATGTCCCATAAAGTTATTGCTTTCTATGGTGTCGGGGTCTTCACTCCCCAAACATACTTTCAAAATTTTAAAACTCTCCCCCTTCATAATTAGCTTGCAGAGAGTCCACTATAATATCAGAGTGCCAACTCGGTATATGTCTGTAAATTGAATAAAAGGTGGTTATTTGCATAATTACTTCTGTAACTGACAAGGAAACCTTCATTTCAACTTCAGATAAACATTGTATTTAAAACATATATTTTTTAACGTTCTATCTCATCTTTTTATTTTTTATATTCTTTTATTCAATTTTGATACTTTCTTTTGTTAACATTACGTCATAAAGACGTAACCAAGAGGGGATTGGGATATTAAGGGAAAGACAAAAAGTCGAAAGAATTTCAAGCCAACTTTTTTCCCCATACCCCTTATACAAGCTTTCCAGAGCAAAGCTCTAGATAAACTGTAGGAAGGAGATAGGGTGGGGTGAGGGTTTGAGAGAGAGGCTGATATTTCCACACAGGCGCTGTTGAATGTCGGGGAGTTTTACTCGAGTGAAATATGAAACCATTCTTGTTCCATTTTTTTTATCACGTAATTTTAATCATTAAGGTGTAATTATCACCAGTAAAAGTGATCCACAACTAGATACTTAAGTTATTCATTATTCTTTTTGAAGAAACATTCTTCCCTCTTTTCTCGGAGCGTCATGAATAATTTTGATTAGTCTTAGTAGCAGAATCTCGGGAGAATTGTAACATACTAAGATGAAAACTGCCGAAGCCGCTCTACGCAGAGCATGATGTGCATATAATTTTTTTAATTAAATGTGATATTAATTTTTTATCAAGTTTTAGAAATACTAATAGGGATCTATTAGTAATAAGTTTTGTTTATTTTCGCATTCTAGCCACATGAAGTGTCGAAAGTTTTAAAGAATTACTCTAGTTTGGACTGGCCTGCTGGTGCCGAGAATATTGGGGCTCGAATCCCGGTCGGCTCTACTGAGAGGGTTTTTTCCTAAATGGTTTCCCACTCTCCTCCATGCAAATGCGTCCTTCCTAATCCCTACTCTATTAAGGTGATTATCAAGTAGGCCTATAACCTGGACAGAGAGTAAGATGCAACGATAAAAAAGGGGGCACTTTATTTACGAAACTGACGGTAGATAAAATTATAATAAAATCACATAATTTTGTGTTAGATTTCTGAGCTCAGAGTTAATTCTGCACGCAACTTTAAGCTAACAACCTAAAATAGAGCCATTACTATTCACACTCAACCACAGTACCCCTGTACCAGGAATTGTACCATTTAGGTATAAGTGCGAATCCAGATGAGAGCAATGAACAATTTTAGAAAATTCCCCTGGGATTAAACATCAAACTGAAATTGACCAATTAACCACTTAGCTACGGATACATTACCCCAAAATTAATATTAAAACTGATTCCTATTTTAAAGTACAATCCTAGCTACAAAGTGACTGGCTTTTTGGTTTGGATCCGAATGTAAGCGGAAGACATGGACAATTCTTGATATTTTAAAAGCTTAGTTTAAAGATATACTAAATACGTAATATAATCGATGGGAGGGGTGGTAAAAGAAATACGACAAGATGTGTGTTTAAAGGAACAAAACCTCTATTTGAAACAATGTTCTGCCATCCAGTGACAATAGTTATGCGCATTGTTTATATCAGTGGTTCTCAAACTGGGGTATGCAGGCAGCTCTCGAGGGAAAGTTGGCAAAATGACAAGGGAGTAATGGAAAACCCTAATTGTTGGCTTTTAGCGATATCTGGCTATTTCCACCCCTCTTTTTACCCTATTTACTCTGAGCTGGATACATATTTCTGATAATTTTCAACCCTCTACTTGACACCTTCTACGTTAGCAGTTACAGTGCTTATTTTTAAAGTAATTTGAGCATATTTCCTGAAGAGTCACGACTTGATGACATACTCTTTCTCTTTCAGCGATATTACTCAAACTCGAAACGCCGTTGTAGAAATATATTTCGGTGATGTTTATATATTAATTAGTTTCAATTGATTTGTGTTTATATCTTATATATCGGCCAATTTGTGACAAGATTACTAAAACATATAATGCACGTTAAGGTGGCTTTCCAAAGGAAATTATCTTGCTATTTTGTATAAAATGAGACAAGATGTTCAACTTTTCCTCTATGACAGTAAGTGTGAGTTTAGTGACAGATTTACAAATGAGCAGTGGCTGTACAAGCTAGCTCTCATAGCTGACGTATTTCAGCGAATGAATGAGCTGAATAAAGATCTGCAGGGTAAACACACAACAACCTTCATGGTTCATGACAAAATAAAAGCTTTAAACAAGAAACTTCAATTTGCAACAAAAGAAGTTGTGAAGGGACAGCTGTCATTCTTTCCATTCAACCCGGGTGCCTGTGGGGACAGTACCTTAGCTGTTCCACCTAAGTCCCAACCGACCACCACAGGTAGCCCGAAGTTATAATACAACATAAAAGAAGGGTAATCACAAGGGACCTATATTATCTATTTTCTGCAAGCCCATCAAAACCCTAGTCTTACCAGAGATATTATGGCTAAGCCTAAGGTAAAACACCATGAGGTAGTCTGGGTACAGACAAGAACAAGCGAAGGTAACAAATACAGCCCAAGGGCTCGTTTATTTGGATGATTATTAACATTGAATAATAAGTACAATTTAGTATATCCAACTTTGATAGATATCAATACTCGGGTACGAATAACAAAGTTATACTGCTCATAATTGTAGATATACAACAGGATATCATTATTTGACATCGACAGGGAAGTCGTCCCTAATAAATAAACTAAACAAGGGCACATATAATATACCTCCCTATATGAATACAACACTCCCAAAACTGTAAGTTAACTTTACAACCAAACTAACTAATTAATATGTCTCTACGATTGTAAACATAACATATAAGATTAGAGTCATCTGACTGTTAACAATATAAATAACCTAATACCTAATATTTCCCATGAGATAGTAAATAAACCAACAAGAATTAAAGTCATCTAACAGTTGCAAAACAGGGTAACTCCTTATTACTCGATATACATTTAACAACTCTGATACACTGACTTCTTATGACAATGATTCCAACCCTGACCTGAATATAGAAAGATCATGGTCAAAGTTTAATCTCCCACTTTTACAATAATTTTCCTAAACTCCACCATGACTTGAACCCTAACCTTAAATACACAATGTTCATGGTTAAAGTTTAATTTCCCTTTTTTTACAATAATTTTCCTAAACTTCGCCAAGCTTTGAACCCTAACCTGAAATTAACAATGATCATGGTTAAAGTTTAATATTCCACTTTTACAATAATTTACCTACACTCCGCCAAGCTTTGAACCCTAACCTGAAATAAACAATGTTCATGGTCAAAGCCTAATTTCCTTTTTTACAATAATTTCCTAAACTTCGCCAAGCTTTGAACCCTAACCTGAAATAAACAATGTTCATGGTTAAAGTTTAATATTCATCTATTGCAATAGCTTACGTTTAAGGCAATCCTAGGGGCCTACATAGCGCCCAAGTGATCCTTACACCTAACCGGCATCAAAGAGTGCCATTCATTGCAGGCCATAGGCTTATATTTGATTCTGCTCAGCGGGGGAAACATGTTAGGAAAGAATTACATCATCGAGTTGTCACCAATATCCAATCACACAATCCCACACATCCACAGCGCAGTTGAGACTCACATAGTCACAGGGGTGGGGGTGACCTCGGACACTCGAGCCATTGATGTCCACTTATAATTGCACTCTCGCGCATGCGCGCGTTGAACTGATTGTCTTATTTTGGAGAAGAGATGGGTAAACGGCTGACTTCCCATTCAAAGTTTTATGCAGTGCGTACAACAAGGTCGTTCCGTGGCGTGATCATTGTTATTGTACGAGACCTCGGCCGTTCTGGTGAATAGGGTAAGTAGAAAACTTGTTATTGGTGCCGGGTCAGTCTGTATCCACGGTACACCATCTTCAGAAAATGCCGTATAAGAAAATGAACTTGAGCTTCACGATTCTGTTGTAAACGACATAAGAGATTGTTTGGGTTTGATTGAAGACTTTGGCGAATATTTTCTTGAGAATTTAGGGAGTGAGTTCTGGATGCAAGACGTCTTTTCCACAGTGGAAGACTCCAGTCTACCAACTTATTTTCAACGAAAGAAATTAACTGTCCTGTGATGAAACCCTCAAATCCAGTCTCAAGAAAACTTATTTGGCAGATCTTTGGCAGACTTTCGGACGGCCTCCTTAAGGGTCACTTTCATACTCAGAATTAGTAGGCCTCAAATGCGGTGCCGTACTAAAAACAAGACAACACCTACCTATACCAGAATGGAATGAGACAGTTTAGTATATGGAATTGGCTCATTCCATTATTGTTTAAGTAGGTGTCATCCTGTATCTAGTGAAGCACCGTACTTGAGGCACACAAATCTGACTATGAAACTGGCCTTAAGAGGTTAACTTACAGGAAATGCACCCGCATTAACGTGGAGAGGGTATGGCTGACCATCACACATGGGAAACCATCCACAAGCCTACCAGGTCGAGATTCAAGCCTTGACCTCCATGTCACTGGTAATCCAGTCTATCTTCGTGATCATGACCCAGAGTCAAACAAGGATCTGCTAGACTCGTGTAAAAGTAGGTCTAGTAAGAAGATATTTAGGTCAAAAGAGCAACACATCATTAATTATATAGGCAATGGTGCTAATTTTTCTGGCCATGATCTGAATTATATTTTGGTTATAGTTAAAAGTGATCAAAATGTGTTACCCAGTAATACATTTGAAAAATAGTTGTGAACCACAACAGTAGGGCCGCGGACTAAATACGAGGCTCATTTAGTTGTCTGGCTTCAAATATAGAACGGGTGGTTTCAAATGAATTGTTTCCCCCTCTTTCTACACGCAAATGTAGGCACACACATACATTATACCTTCCTTATTCTTATCAAATTAGCTCAGTTAAATGCTTAAAGCCTGGATGAATAGTAGGACCCGCAGCAAGAAAAAACTACTCCCCAAGTCAATGTCAGGCAGGTCAGTCACTGGCTTTTAGATAGTTCTGCTGGTTCCAACAGGGGATATTTTAATATTTATGTTGGTATTTAACGTGTACTTTATAATCACATAAACATAAAAATAATACATGCGCTTTTTAACAACAGTATATTTAAGAATCAAATAGCCGAAGCTATTATGTCTGCATTTAGACAAGTGCGTCAGCCAACTACGCCACCGAGGCGGGTAGCAGCACATTGACACCATGACTTTCTATACAGGTAGATACAGTCCGATGTTCATAGAAAGAACCTGAGCCACGGGCGTCGTTGTCTGGGGACCCATCATCAGGACCGGATTAAGCTGGGGTGGGGGGAGGGGGGTTTGGGAACGCGTGAAAAGGTCAGTACTTTTAGCAGTTTTCATTGTAAAAATTTATTTTAAGTAAATTAATAAAATCTTGCTCCAGCATAAATATATCTTCACATGTTTATATCAACAGTTCTTGGATATCTCTAATGAGCATATTGGCTTTTAACAATAAACTGTTGAAGAGAGAACAACTCTTTGGCGTCAGGCCGCAATCGAGCTATGCTGATCGAGAGGCCACCGTCTGCTGGCGAAGGTAGTGCCAACTTCTGTGGCTAGAGGGTGTCATGTGACCAGCACAGCGAGCATTATAACCATTAATCTCAGATTTCTAGACCGATGCCACTACTTTTTTATTCAACAGCTTGTCATCTGTCTTCACGAGGCTGAGTTGACCCCGTTACAGACCCAGTGCTTCAAAGAATACCTGAAGCTCCGGGAATCGAACCCGGAACCTATGGATCTGTAGCCAGGAACTTTGATCACTTGACCACATAGGCGGTCAATGAAGATAAAAACTGGTCATCACAATCCAGGACACCCTTGATATATAATATAGAACTGGTTATATCACCACTTGAAGGAAATTTAACTCTTTTTTTATTATAGAGAATTAAATTGATTTATTTTGACAAAAAAAGGTTTACCTTAAAAATTGCATAAATCTTGACATTTTCTTGCGATCCCTTTAGGAGCTACATTACAGGGTCCTTCCCCAGAAGAGGTGTAAGTACTCTAAATTGTATAGTTAAAAAAAGGATCATATATTTGTAGTTAATGTATCTTACTCCGTCCTTGTAATAATAAATTTAGTATTCATAAAAAAAATTCCCTTTTGAAAATATGATTGGGCGTTTCACAGTACGTGTGGCTCAGGGGTGCAAAATCCTAATCTGGCTCAGCAGGTTAACCCCAATAATCTGTGCTTTCTAGACAAAATTTTAATTTCCTTATTTAAAGTGAAAATGTGTTAGTTCTGTAACCCCCCCTCCCCCCCTCTACTAAATAATTAAGTTCCAGTGACGCCTTATCTGGCAGATAGACAAGTTACTGTATCTTCTTTCACGAATTCACACGTTAATTCCTGTTATATGAAGCTGTTATTATTGATACATATTTTCAATATCTATGAAATAATAATCATTTTATATTAAAATGTTATCATTGAGCATTCAAAATACAGAATAAATAACAAATAAAATTTAAAATCGCTAAGATTTAGAAAGTCCCCAGATACCTCATACCCAAAATCTTAGCATGAAAATTCATCTCAATAAACTAAATATGTCTCATTAAATATCAATATATGATTCAAGTACGCCCCAAAGCTGAAAAATCACTAATTATTCAATTATATACAAAATTAAGTACAAATATTTGCACGCGGCGCAGTTTAAAACACGATTCTTTGCGGTTACGCATTAAAGTGTGGCTTAATTAAAAATGTAGGTAGCTTCTAAACATCCTAGACCTAAATATTATATTAAAAGCTAATAGTATCCTATAAAAAACACTACTTACTTTCTAAAATTACTAATTACACGAATACATCTGACCTATAAAAGAGATTAAACCTTATGCCGATATTTATTTGTAATAACATATATTTTTACACCTGGGAAACTTGAGATTACTTACTTGTAAGAGGCTACCATTAATAATTCCACCATGCACGAATCGGCTCCCCAATAATTAGTGACCATATTTAGTTTCCAGCAATAAATGGTGTATCCTTTTAACTCAGCTTATTATCAGCAAAATTAAAGGAAAATTCATCAAAACACTATTTTAATAAAATAGTGAATCCTTGCCTCGATCGTAATTAAATTTTATAATTAAATGATAAATACACAAGGTACAAAAACTTGCTTGAACTGATTATCAAAATTACCATTTTGTATTTTAAGATTAGTAAATTCATTTAGAGTATTCTCGCTTTGAAGGAATAAAAATAGATATTTAGTTTATTATTTAGAGCCAAACAATATTGACTTCCTGAAATAACTTTATTCACCACGTCTTACTAGCTATCCGTAGTCAGTTATAGTAATGGAGTAGAGATGAATATGGTAAAAGTGAAAGGAAATGTATCCGCAATTGCCTGCAGGGAGAGGGGTAAAAACCTTTGAGAATAATAAAACACCCTTAGTACAACCACCCATGCTTTGAGCCTTTACCCACTGGTCATCACAAAACCAGACTAAATGAGCATGATATTTAGCCTGGGTGATTACCGATTCGGGTGAAGAGTTATTCATATTATGGAAGCAAAAGGAGTATTCGAAAGTCCAACTTATCCAATTCCACAGTACACTTGTACATTCACAGCTAGAAATGTTTTTATTAGATACTATGTTTTGTTTTTGCTGCTGGGTGTACCATAATCTACCACAACGTGTGTTGTTACAGGTACTGTACACCGACACATACCTGAGCATCAACCTCTTTATTAGTGTACGTTGCGACTAAACACCTCTTTGATATTCACCCAACTACACGACAAGAGATGTATTGCGTTCTCTCTTGTACTGGGATGCATAGTCACATTACCATGGAGAGCATATTATAGAGAACTATGGAGATTATGAGATGTACGCAGAAAAGAAACACATCGTCACACCATCAAATATAGCTATAACCTTCAAGAGCAAATTCAAATTATGATATGAAAAACGTAAACAATAAATATATAATTGCACCACCATAGGATTAATTCTATAAATTTAATAAAAAATAAACACTCCTTTCAAGTTTAGCACTCCAGTTGGATGCCTGGAATGTATCAACACATGACTTACATACTATATAATTGTACCCAAAAGGAAAACACAACCTTCTAGGGAAAAATAATTTTTCTGACACAAATAAAAATGAAATACATAGAAATTCAAAATCGGGATCATACAACAATAGAAAGCTCATTAGAGCGAATTAAAAAAGTGTTAGAAACAATTCTTTACTGAGAGCAAAGTCGTGGCCTCTTAGAGCCGAATCAATGAACAGCGTTAAGTGCATCTTTTTAAAATTTATAATATTTTACAAGGGGCACAATCTCCCTTCAAATACAAGTCAAAGGGGATAGAAAAATATTTCTATAAAAAACATGACTTAAGCAACAAAGTTCCCTTAAATTAACTAGCGCTAATAAAACATAACCTGAATAACATGACAAAAGCACAAGCAACATATTAAAACGCTAAGACAAAATACAAAATTCATAGAAATGTTTTCATACACAAGCATTTTGTGTATGAAAACATTTCTATGAATTTTGTATTTAAAAATGTTCAAGACTTAAAATTTTTTAAAACAAAATGGTAACAGCTAGTCTCTGTCTCCCCTAATAAGTTATGTTAGTAGTCAAACAACAATACATCTACTTTACTTCAAAAGATGCTCTGGGAGGTGTAAATACATAATTTAAGACGTCCTATAGTAAAAAGTGTTATAACATAATATTTTAATGAGACCTCAATGAACCCAAATTGATAGTATCAAAAGTGATCAGGGGCAGATCCCGAGGTGAAAGGCAGGGTTTGAGGCAAGGGTAATGTGCCATAATTTGATAAGTGAGACAGGGGTTCGATTTTGACACACCTGGTCTGATCATCTGATGGCCTTCTATTTTTGCACCGCTCAGGCTACACGCATATTTCAAGGTTAAGAGTAAAAAGGAGGACGGTAGAACTTAGATGGATGTACCTGAATTTGCGTGAAGGGAGAGTAGACAACCATTTAAGACTTGCGTTATACCTCAGTAGCCTACACCCAACCGAAATGACACCCCATTATGAGCAAACCCGACTATACGATACAGACTCGTTTGACCACGTGCCTACCGGTGTGGATGCTGTGAATATGTTGGATATGCTGGCGGCCGGGTTCAATCCTCGGTCCCGGCAAAGATTTATCTGATTACCAAACCCTTCCTAGACCTCTGTCAAGATATCTTGTGAATGTGGGGAATGCCAGGCCTCCAGCGCGGTTTGGATTCCACGTTAAACTGTAGGTCCTTCATTTCATCTCACAATCACCCTACCATTACACATTAGCGTAAGTGCATATAACCCGAACGGGAAGTAAGATGCGGTGCTAATAATAATAATAATAATAATAATAATAATGGCCTAATTTAATTGGTAAGACCATAAATAATATAATGTATATATGTAAACCCGATATGTTAAAATACTTCAATATTATAATCAAAGTAGGCCTTTACAAATAAGAATCACCATTAGTTTGGAGAGAGTATGAAAAAACAACAACAATAAATAAGTTTTAAAAATCACCTTCAGTTCACTGAGCCAAGATTCGAACCTTTGCCTCCTAGTCAAAAGTTATCGAGTGCAACGCACCATTCCGCCACTGGTGCGGCAAATCTGATTTTAAAACACTTCAGTACAGTACCATACGCATTTCTCAATTTATTAATTGGATGCACTTCTACTTTTTTCTTTTTTAAAATACACAATATTTTCTGTAAGAATTTTCGAGGAGCAGAGATGTACTAAGTGTGTTTGACAGATACATCTTCTCTAACTAGGGGGGGGGGGGGGGCGGTGACCTAGTGGTCTAGGGGTAAGGTGTCAGACTTCTGTGCTGGCAGCCGGGGTTCAATCCTCGGTCCCGGCACAGATTTATCTTATTTCCAAACCCTTCCTTCACCTCTGACAAGACATCTTGTGAATGTGGGGAATACCAGGCCGCCACCGTGGTTCGGATTACACGTTAAACTGTAGGTCCTTCATTTCATCTCACAATAACCCTACCATTACACATTAGCGTAAGTGCGTATAGCCCGAACGGGTAGTAAGACGCTGTGCTAATAATAATCTAACTAGGGTCCGCTAATTACGCGCTCGCTCGCGCGCTCGCCAGTTTGGCCACCCAGTCGCTTACGCGCTCGCTCGCACGCTTGTCAGTCTGGCCGAACCCTAAGTGCGTATAACCCGAATGGGTAGTAAGACGCGGTGCTAATAATAATAATAATAATATGTTGGAGTTGCCTAAGTTAGAAAAAACATGCTCTAAGGCGCTAGTCCTGCAATAGACTAGATTGCCGATGGCGGGAAGATTGAGGTTCGATCCCGGTTGGATGTACTAGAGGTGTTTTTTCATAAATGGTTTCCCTCTCTCTCTACGCAAATGTGGTTACATTGCCTCAAAATACAACCTTCATTTTCCCTAACCCACCAGTGTAAGTAGTAGATAAGCGTATAACCCGAATTGATAGAGAGTATACTCACGACCCGAGTTTACTTGGATGACAACTCATAAAGTTACTAAAATAGTCCATAAAGTATTCCTACGCCAACAGCTGACATTTGTCACTTTGGATAGCTGTAATGAAAACATTTATTAATGTATGAATGTGATAGTTAACCACAGTAATTTAGGCCAATATCATTTATACTTATTATTATTTACAACACTTTCACAAAAGCTCTAGCAAATATAGCTTCAAAATGGCAACCGATGGACTTAATATGTGATTGATCATGACGCTAACAATTTATTCACAATGGTGCACCCACGTAGTTGATAAAATATTTTATTTGGTTAAATCTTTTGAAATACGATAAAATTATCATAAAATAATTTATTATATATAAAAAAGGACAACTATTTTCTCTTTTCTAAGTAAAAACGATGCCTTTATTAAAAAGTACTTATTTTATATGCACTTATATTACAAATTATCGATAACATTCCAAAATAATGAAAACATACTTTTAATTATGTTTAAAATATACTTTAGGATGGGATGAAAAGAAATTATTAAAGGTAATGAAATAATGTGAGAAAATTTTAGCTTACGTTATTTTAAATGTAAAATACACCACGTAATTTAAAAAAAAACACTTCACAACAGTGATCTTTTACAAGTGTTGGCAACCCAAAACCTAAACATAAGATTTTCGAACTGTCATCCAGGTAAAAAGATGTGGTGAACAGACTCTGTTAAGGCGTGGTGCTATCCACAAAGAGAAAGCGAACGCGAGCCATAGAGATAGGAGAGGTTGCGTCACTGGAACTAGCAAAACTGCCACAGCTTGTGAACTGTTAATTCTCTCACTTGTAATTATTATTATTATGATCCAAATCATGTTGGCTCTACTGGGGGTATCTTCCCTGATGATGAAGCTCAACTCACTGGAAGGATTACTAACCAATCTGAGATGTGGTCCTCTAGCGCTATTGATGATGTAATTAGATCATGTAAACACATTAAGTGTGGGCGTGAAGTTATGAATACACAGATGGCTCGACAGTTAGTTACGGATACCGGATTTCGAGTGTGGATCTAGTTATTAATATTGGGGTGCCCGTCTCCGTGACTTAGTGGTTTGATTGAGTAGTTGCTCACAAATCCATAGTAACCCCTGTCCAATTCTGATCTGTAACGACAAAGACAATCCCTCTTAGTTTATACATTAGGGCCTGGTGTGCAGCATTGGATGCTATTATGCTTAAATACTATATAAAAAGATACAGGAAAAAAGGGGGGAAAGTCATATTATACACATTTTCCAGAACAGCAACTTTTATATCTCAAACCCTATAATATAACACAAGTAAATACTTTTAAAATTAATTTAAATAAGAGAGAGAGACCTCTTTTAACCACAATCTCAAGTGCATTAGAAAGATCTTACGATTGTCTAACAGATGGCAGCACTAGCTTGATTTGATTTAAAATAGGACTTTCACCCTGTACCCTTCACATGTTCACACAATTTAAATAAGATACTATAGTCTAAGTATGTCACCGCGTTAGTGGTCTTGGGGTAAAGTGCTCGCCTCAGGAGCCGATGTTCGTGGGTTAAGCCCAGCTGAGGCCGACGGATTTATCTTGAGCGATAAAAATCCGTAGCACAACTTCCTTTGGAGTGGAAGTAAATCCATCGGTCCCATGTTGATTATGGCATGTAAAATAACCCTGTGAGGTATGTGAAAATACCTTTTCCGGTAAAATCATTAAAAAACGATAGTTCATAGAAATTCGGCGTGGAATGAAACGGGTACTACCACACTTTTTGAACACCCCTAGTACATAAGATTTATTCCAGATGGTGTAGGCAGCACTAACCAGCCGACGTGCTAATTGCGTGGGGAAGTATACTTAGATGGTTTTCAAGCTACCTCCACGCAAATGTGGGCACACTATAATTATTACACTTTACGTTCCTCACCCGTACCCGTACCCCATTAGTGCAAATATGAGGATGTTTTCAGACAGATCGTAAAACGAAAAGAAAAATTGGTGCCCAAAAGTAAACTATTTAATTGCAGCCCATTTGAAGTTGAAAACAAAAACAAAAAGGGACTTGTATTTGTGGCGTTAAAACGTTTTACTTATAGAACAGACTGAACCCTTAGTTTCCATAATTTATAACTGTGGTATTTTGGGGGTTCAGGATTCAATCCTCGGTCCCAGCACAGATTTATCTGATTGCCAAACCCTTCCTTCACCTCTGACAAGACGTGTATTGATCACAACTTGTGAATGTGGGGAATGCCAGGCCTCCACCGTGGTTCGGATCCTGCGTTAAACTGTAGGCCCTCCATTTCATCTCACAATCACCTTACCATCACACATTAGCGTAAGTGCGTATAGCCCGAACGGGTAGTAAGATGCGGTGCTAATAATAATAATAATAATAATAATAATATAATAATAACAGTGGTATTCTACCTGGGGTACGCGAAGATATATTAAGGGTATGTAACATTTTTATATATATATATATATGTATATATATGTGTATATATATAATTTATATAAAAAAAGTTTGAGTGCCACTGCTATATAATTATGGTTATCATAGTTTTTCCAGAAAACTAGGTCAATAAATATACCAAACATGCCACGTACATGAAACACATACAAAATAAATGGTACGGTCCACCGCTTTAAATTTCTTCCTCTTTACCTTAAAAAAATAATATACATTTACTAAAAACTCGTAAAATTTGTGAAACAATGAGAATTGCCATCTTGTTTATAGTGATAAACAATGTCTATACATACAATTTAATCAAAATCGCTACAGCGAATTTTAAGAAAATACATTTTTTCTCTTTTTGCTCTTTAGTAAACTACCCTTAATTTTAGGGTTGGATATCTAATCCTAAAAACCCCTCAGGAGGGAGGGACCTTATTAAAACCCCAGATACCTGGTTATAGCCCAATCGGTGACATAGTTTCAGCGAAAACAACTTTTTTGTTTGTTTAAGGGAGTCAAGAAACGGCGATTTTTTTTACAATAACAATACTTTCCCTCCAAGGTGTCGAGAGGAAGTTCAAATCGCTGTGTCAACCATCTTTCTTGTACAAACCACGAAGCCTATGAAAAATCTCAGTGTGAGTTCAAAAGTTTGTCATTTTTGTATCAATCTACACCCACCTTTCCTTAGACACTTAAATAACTTTTTTATTACATTGGGAACTCAATATAGCGTCCATACATTCCCTGACTAACGTATATTGCATTTAGATTGAGGCTTCTCTTTTGAAACTGTGTAAGCTTTGATATAGCTATTGGAATAAATGATTTTATTCAAACAAAATAATTTCAATCGGTTCGGTAGAGCTCGATAAACTTACGCTTAAAGAATTAGTCGATTTCCTAAATTGCGGTGTACCCTTTAAATATTTTCGAAATATGAAGTTTTTTGGCACATCTATGCTGTAGCCTATAAGCTTTCATTGAAAAAATGATAAAATCTTGTCGGTAATTACTGTCAGAATGAGTCGTTTATCGTTTTAAATATTTAGATGATAATGTTTATAAAATGGTTTTGAACTATATCATCCTTGTTTTAAAATTGTAATGTATTACAGAGGTCTAGTGTTTTCTTATTTACCGAGATTATCCGAACTGTATTTAAATTATTATTTTATTTATTTTTAAGGGGCTATTTAAAGAGAGAGAGCAAGCCATATTCAAGCTTTTGGAAATAATTTTTTAATCCAAATAAAATAAGACAAATATTATTATCCAGATATTTTTATAAGTAAATTCAAAGGTATTACTGAAAATTTAGTTTTATTAAACATTTGTTGTTCTATTTAAATATATCAAAGATATGAAAAAAATAAGCTCATCTGTTGAAACGTGTTCGTTAGACTATGAAAGCAAAAAACTTGATCAAACATTCCAGCATAAACAATGTTAATAATGTTTGTTTAGAAATATTTCATTTATTATTATTTTATTATTATTATTATTATTATTATTATTATTATTATTAGCACAGCGTCTTACTACCCGTTCGGGTTATACACACGCTAATGTGTAATGTTAGGGTGATTGTGAGATGAAATGAAGGACCTACAGTTTAACGTGGAATCCGAACCACGTTGGAGGCCTGGCATTCCCCACATTCACAAGATGTCCCTTAGCCAACCCCTACTTTATTAGTGAAATTAAATTCGTATAATCTGGACGGGCAGTAAGAATTTTATTTAAAAAAGGTTACCACGTTTTACTACCCATCCGGGATATCCAAATACTAACACTGGTGGGATAGGAACGAGGAAGATAGAATTTATATTAAGTATACCCACACTCGCGTGGAGGGAGATGGGTAAATAATTTAAGATATACACTCTTTTACACCAGGCTCGAATTGTAATCTCTATCTTCTGTCACCGGTAAACCAGTCAAGTATCTATGTCCTCGTGCCCACCTGGGAGGGTTTGAGCGATCTTTTATATATATATATATATATATATATATATATATATATAATATTATATATATTATATGTATATATTGTATATATATATGTATATATATACATATATATGTATATATATGTATTATATATATATATATAATAATATATATATATAAAGTTATTTCAAACAGTTTTATAAACATTTATAGCGTTGAGACAAGTTTATTTTCAAACTTTTATAGAATTTAATATTTTTTATGCATTTCTTAATTCCTTTTTATGTAATAACAATCAAGTTGCATTAGTGGTAGAGTTAGTTCTGTGTAAATAAACGTATTTCATATACATCTAAACAGCATGTACCTAATTATTGAATCGCATTCAAACATCAGCGCATGTGAACATAATTTCTTAGAAAAACAACATTAAAAGTGTATGTTATAAACTTGTCAAGGAATAAATATTTGTTTATTAAAATCATTTTGGTTCAGCAAATTGGATAGGAACAAAATATTACAATATGAAAATAATATTATGATGATTTGATCACGAAATAAGATAAATGGTACGACACAATCGTATGTACTTTTTCAATAGGTCTATTATAATTTAAAAAAACCCATTAAAAGTCGGTTATCAGTTAACTACCCAAACATGTTTTCCTTAGAAAAAAATATTACTTATAATGAGCATAAAACACGTTATACGGCTCTAGACATAAAGTTATAGCAAAATCGCTAGAGTGATTTTCAAAAATAATAAATCAGTAAACTATTCCTAAGTTTATAAATAGTTCACCCACTTCGGTGGCCGCATGGTCTAAGGTGCTACTATCGCAGTAGACTATACTGCCGATAATGGGGAGATCGAAGTTTAAATCTCGGTTGGGTGTACCGAGGGTGGTTTTGTTAAATGGCTTTCCACTCTCCCTCCATATAAACACGCACATGCAGGTACACTTACTCTAAATACAGCCTTATTAACCCCTTGTACCATTAGCGTAATTAGTAAATAAGCGTATAACCCGAGCGTGTAGTAAGACGCAGGGCTAAACTTTTTTTCAACGTGTCTTAAATTAATTAATAGCATGTCAGGACTACAACCATCGTAGCCAAGTTTGTGGAAATATTATCCAGTACTAATGTACCGTTGCCCAGGGGACGCCGAATGTACAAATCGTACATCCTTTCCGTGGAGGCTCTTTCCATGTCCCGATGAGATGAGGTGATAGTGAAAGTGAGTATGAGGGTGTTAAGCCAGGAGCGATCTTAAACCTAACTTAAGATTAGCGGGAGTTGAGCTCTAAACATCATTTTAGTTATCAAGTTTGTCACTGTATTTCAGAGCGTTAGTAGTTATTTTCTACAGTGGGATTTCTTGTTCAAAGCAACAGACGAGAAATTATAAGTGAAAGAAAACAGCCAACAAACACTGCTTGCAAAGGATTATTTCGTGGAATTGTAAAACAAAACAAACAGTAACAAACTTTATATTTGTGTGGTGTGTGTGTGTGTGGGGCCGCAGTCCTCACTCTACTCTCGTGTTAGAGGGGACTGAATTGTATCCATTCGGAATGGTATCCATTCCAATAATTTTGTAAAAAACTGCTTTTGTGGAAAATTGGAATTGTATCCACTGGAATTATATCCACAAAAACTGGAATTGTATCCACTTGGAATGGTATCCATTCCAATAGTTTTGTAAAAAACTGCTTTTGTGAAAAATTGGAATTGTATCCACTGGAATTATATCCACAAAAACTGGAATTGTATCCACTCGGAATGGTATCCATTCCAATAGTTTTGTAAAAAACGGCTTTTGCGAAAAATTGGAATTGTATCCACAAAGGCCGACTTTTGGTTTAACAGAAGGAACGTTTAACGTAAAAACTTTGTCACACTTCTGGTAACTTACTAATTGTATACTAGAGTGCAGCCTTGTCTAAAAATATTTTCTTAAACATGAAGTATTCATTCTCTTTAAAGATTGCACTGCATACTAGAAAATTAATTTGCAATCTTATTTAACTGGTAAGATTCTTTTTTTCAGTTCAATACATTTTAAAGTATGTATAGACTTCTATAATTTTAAAGAGATAAATAAATTATTTTATTTGGCAACAGACTTTAACCACTAAGTTAAAAAAATTATTATTGAAAATCTATCTTTAATTTATTTAAATCAAGTGAGAAACGAGACAATGTTTATGAATTCTGGCAAGAATTTTATTAATGTGAATTGGCAGCACTGCTTTGCTCATGTCCTATGCTCAGTGAGCTCTAGTGATGGGAAGAATCGAGTAAAAGTAGTAGACTACACCTTTTGTGTATCGTAATCGGCTGTACTCGATATGTTATTTTGACATCTGGAAATTTATTATTTTTAGTTTGATTAATAAGATTGTTTTTTGGATTTTTTATTTATTCTTAAAACCTATTGTATTCTAAACCTGATTTCACTGTAATGGAATGTACCAACGTTCATTCTAAATATTTTAAGTTTTCGATTCTTCATATTCTTGTGTATTAATTTTATTTAGGCCTATTTTTTTAACAATAACTATCATAAATCAATTAGTCTTGAACTTTCAAATTTATTTTATTTTTAAAGAATTGTTTTTAACAACAAATTGATATATCTACAATGCAACTTTATCAGGAGTCAAAATCTGGAAATGTTTAGAATATATAAGAATAAAATATGTCTAAAAAGTGAAATAATCTTGCTAAAAGTTTTCTGTCAACAATCTCACAAAATAGAATAAAAAGAATAATTTAACTTTCCTGAAATTTCTCAAAGCCGAACAAGTAGGCCGATTTGACATTACATTTTCTTCTTCAAACTCGTCAAAATGTTAGTGATGGATGTTATCATTTATCAATATATTTTATGGTTAGGAGAATTTAAAATGTGACTTGATCATCGTTGTAGATGTTAATTCTCAACAATTAGCTATGGTTAACTCTAATTTAGGCTAAGAATGGAAATACTAGGCTCAATAAGATTAACCTAACTCAGATCAAAACAGCCAATGATCATTTGATTTCGACGTTGTGTCTGAAATTTTCTATCTGTCGTCTTTTATATAATGCGTGAGAGAGAAATAAATTTTCGAGTATTTTTTCTCTTTTAACACTTGATAAGACATGCGAATTTAATAAATGTCAGGCTATATTATTATTCGTGTGATGAATTGTTACTAAAATATCTAAATATCATAAATATGTACAAAACCTTTATAAACTTATGGAGCAAATAATGAATACCGATAGGTCGTTTCGCTCTTAGATTGTAGTAGATACGCTGATAGATATTTACGTCTCTTTCGATCCCATTGGTATCCCTGTTAACGCTATTCTTTTTCTAATCAGTGGAGTTGCAATTACGTAGCTTAAAAATAAACACAATTATTTATACGAAATAAGCACCCATTATTTATTATACAACATTCACTGATGCATCTAGTGAACGCAATATATACTAAAAAAACTGATTCTTAAACAACTTCTTTTCAATCAAATTATGAAAATTAACACTGTCTTTCAGCTTCAAAAGTCTATATATTAATATCACGCCATAAGTATATTTCAACTAGTGTGGGAAATACAGAAATTTTATGGTGGTTGTAATAATTGTGGTGAACATCGCTTGCAATTACTGTCACCGTTAGTAATGAGGTTGGGGCTCGAATCTTTAACGAAACACCTAGCATAAATTCAACCCTACCACAGTTGGTAGTGGGTGTGCCAACCAAGCTAGGCGTCCTGAGTTCCATTCCCGATATGGTCATAGATGTATTATTGATAAAATGTCGAATGGGGATTGAATTTTGTTCTAAATCTTGCACTGATAAGATTATTACTGAAAAATGAACTGTATGGGAAAAAAGATTGTGTATTAAAATAACACGTAAAACATGCCAACCAATATTGTTTATTATATATTAAGATAAAAAAAAGGGAGCAACTATTTTTACTTGAGTACTTCTGAAAGAATCGAGTACAGCCGATTACGATACACAAAAGGTGTAGTCTACTACTTTTACTCGATTCTTCCCATCACTAGAGCTCACTGAGCATAGGACACGAGCAAAGCAGTGCTGCCAATTCACATTAATAAAATTCTTGCCAGAATTCATAAACATTGTCTCGTTTCTCACTTGATTTAAATAAATTAAAGATAGATTTTCAATAATCATTTTTTTAACATAGTGGTTAAAGTCTGTTGCCAAATAAAATAATTTATTTATCTCTTTAAAATTATAGAAGTTTATACATACTTTAAAATGTATTGAACTGAAAAAAAGAATCTTACCAGTTAAATAAGATTGCAAATTAATTTTCTAGTATGCAGTGCAATCTTTAAAGAGAATGAATACTTCATGTTTAAGAAAATATTTTTAGACAAGGCTGCACTCTAGTATACAATTAGTAAGTTACCAGAAGTGTGACAAAGTTTTTACGTTAAACGTTCCTTCTGTTAAACCAAAAGTCGGCCATTTGTGGATACAATTCCAATTTTTCGCAAAAGCCATTTTTTACAAAACTAATGGAATGGATACCATTCCGAGTGGATACAATTCCAGTTTTTGTGGATATAATTCCAGTGAATACAATTCCAATTTTTCACAAAAGCAGTTTTTTACAAAACTATTGGAATGGATACCATTCCAAGTGGATACAATTCCAGTTTTTGTGGATATAATTCCAGTGGATACAATTCCAATTTTTCACAAAAGCAGTTTTTTACAAAACTATTGGAATGGATACCATTCCGAATGGATACAATTCCACTCCCCCTCGTTTTAGACTTTACTGCCAAGTATGGAGAGATTGGGGTTCAATGCCAGTCGGGCGCACTTCCTCAAATTACACCTATCTCATCCCTTACCCACTAGCGCAGTAGGTGTAAAACAACTACAGAATACGGGTCGGGCATTTATACTCATATATTACTGGAAAAATCATAATTCTATTAATATTTATATTAAAAACAGGATTAAATTAATGAATTACTTGCTATCAACAACAACCAGATAAAGCACCCACAGTGCACCCAACCGTGATCGACCCCCGATGATCTCCCCGTCCTCGGCAGTCTAACCTAACACGAAACTAGAACATTAGACCGTGCAACCACTGAGGCGGGCATTTATACTCAAAGAGTTGTAAGTAAAAGGTTATTATGGTAAATAGAAATATTAGTTGACCGTAGCATCCCCCTCTCCCCCTTCCAATCATTGACAAAGTAAAGTTTCTGCGTCTGTTGTTGTCGCTCAAAGAGAGACAGGGAGACTTTCTATGTGGTGGGGGAACCTTTACGTTAGTGTTGCCCTGGGAGAAAACAGTTGAACTATGTGTAACCAAATAGCCGGCTTCAGTCATTGTTTATGTTGGGCCCGAAGATAAGTTTGTTGTGGAAACGGTAAGAAAATATGTGATTTTTAAAATCTCATTATATTTTTTATATCAATTGTTTGGATTATTTTTATTTATTTCAAAATTTAACGTAAAACTTATTATTTTAATTTTAATTGATAGCTAGCAATACATTTTTTTTCTTGATATTGTTAATTTTTATAAATATAGAAGAAGAGAAATAAAAAACCCACTAGTGATTATATAGTTTTTGAAATAGGCATATTCTTTCCTTCAGATTAACCTGTAGTTTAAATACGGACACTCAACCAGGATTCAAAACCGATCCCTCCATTACCGGCAATAAAACCTAACACGAGAATGACACGTTAAACTACCGATTCGGCTAAAGCTAGAATTAAAATTACTATTTGATATCAAGGGATTATTATAATATCTAAATATAATTTTAGATTTACTTATTTGGGGAATAAAACGTGCACTATCTGAACTGAGCCAAGGTGACGGATCTAAATATAAAGTTTGAACAAAATCCACAAGACCGTTTCGTCTGTAGCCCTAGTTGAAAACAAACAGAAGTGTTAAACGCACCTCTTTTATTTAGTTCTGGACCCCATAAAACGTAAAGATCATTATAATCTTATGGGGGAAATTTTTCCCGTTTGCAATACTTTCCCAGGGCTACCAAACATCCTCCGTTTCTCAAAAATATTCTACATTTCAACCCTCTGTCTGGTGTCCTGGAGGAATTTTCATACATTCCAAAATATTCTTAATTTTGACCAAATACGTAAATACATTTGTCATTTTTTTATTTAGAAGTGATCTCGCAATTACTCTGCTGTAAAACGCAATTTTCAGTGATCACTAGCAGTCTTCGTGCGTTTTCGTAGGAAAACTCGCTACACTTACTAACATTTGTGATTTATTTTGGCTGCCTGTATGACGTCAGCAACCAATCACAGCGCACATTCTAATTCTTTACCGTTCTTTATGTAGCGTGCGCCCTAAATTTTTCTTGAATGTTCTACATTTTGGGAGTCTTTTCCCTCCTTTGCGCCAAAGGCCTATGTACTTTATCTAAGTATATAAATAACTATTAGTAAATATATATAATTAGTGTGTTTACTTGTGATATCAAGGGATATTAATTAAATTAATCATGATGAATGCTTAGTAGCAGCAAATTAACATATTGGATAAAGAAACTATGCCTCTCTTCGTATTTATTTCTCTAAAGGCAACGAAATGTGGTTATATCTCAGTTCCATACATGCGTGCATAGTATAAAATGAAGGTAGGGCTTTTCATCAATCAAAGCTCGACTCTTCCATTGAGAAGTCAAAGATTAGACGAATCTTTTGATCTCCTGCCGGGGAAATTTGTGGAAGCCATTAGTCCCCAAGTACCAACTCCTCCTTCCATATACCTTGAAACTTTCACGTAAGGACACTTGATATTCAAGGATCCTTCAACACTTACACACATCCTTGGTGGCAAGACCGGTATGAAACGTTATTTCAATTTGAAGAAGCAGCAAGGTTACTCTTTTTTATATTTTTTTAGCTGTACTTGTGAAGTAAATCCACTTTGAAGCGAGAAAAGGGGTCTTTCAGACAAATTGGATTTTCCCGTCTTTTGGAGCTCAAGTCATCCCATGAAGAAACCTAAACTTTGAAGACGTGAGACGAACACACTCGGTAAAATACAAAGAGATGCTTATCACAAAATACATTTGTCGACCACATACAATTTCAAAAGGTTTGATTTTAAGGCGACGCCTACTTGAAATAAAATACTTTCACACTGTGATACTACTTACGCGAACAACATTTCTGAAGCTTCCAAATTACTAAAACAATCCTCAAATATCTGAGAATGTTCTGTTTCGATCCTTTTAAAAACTAATTCATTGGTTTCTTACCATTTACCTTGATCTCAAAGCTGCTACATTTTTCTTAATAAGACACCGACATTCAATTAAATTCATCTTTCCATATTTATTTATTTATTTATTTTTTTAACTAGGAAACCTTAAAATCATTGTTTTTAATCCACTGTGAATATGCAGGGATACCTTTCAATCTAATTTTGGTGTGAGCTATATTTTGAAATAATAAACCACTTCTTAAATAACACAGCATTCTGGCCGCTTGAAATGCATCTCAACATCCCATTAGGCGTTTGAGTTTTTTTTTAAGTCTTACTGTTATTATTGGGAAATTTACTTTATTCTCTTGATTTATAAACTTTTTTCTAAAATAAACATAGATCGTGACCTTACTTAACATTCTATTTTACCAAACTCTTCCTTCCCCTCTGACAAGACGTGTATTAATCACAACTTGTAAATGTGGGAAATGCCAGGCTTCCACCGTGGTTCGGATTCCACGTTAAACTGTAGGTCCTCCATTTCATCTCACAATCACCTTACCACTACACATTAGCGTAAGTGCGCATAACCTTAACGAGTAGTAAGACGCGGTGCTAATAATAATAACATTCTATTTGTTATAAATACCTCTTTAAACGTATTTATTGAAGTATATTTAAGATTTTATAAAAAAATCGGTTAAACTTTTATACTTGATAATTTATCTTTATTTAGCAATATATGTAAATATTAGAAAATTTTCCCAGTAATATTTGTTTTAGAACAATTTTTTTTTAAATCAACACTGTACAAATTGTTCTAAAAAAATATTCTAAGCTTACGCGAACCTTTAAAGCAATATATTACTGTACTAGCTTATATATTAATTTGAAACAATGCGTTACTGATTGCACAGATCAAAATATCAAAATCTATCCTAATACCATCATGAGCCACCATTGATGTTAAATACTTTACATTCATTAGATTTTAACTAAGCTAATTAAGTAATCTTGATGAAACATTTAGAAGAGATTTATATTTTTAACGAGGCTGTCTGACGTTTACATTTACTGGAACACAAAGGCATCTAAAGATCTTTTTTTAATTGGTTTTCAAGATAAAAAAACAAATTAAATTGGCTTAGTGATTGTTATTATAGTAATCACAATGCCGTTTCTAAATATACAGATAACATCAGTACGTGACTTACAAACCATAAAACTAAGACAGTACCCTAGCGTTTGGTTATTTAATTATATTGCAGCATGAACACATTATAACAAAATCGGTAATCATCGACTTGCCACAACTATTAACTCGTCACACTCGACTATAGTAGAAATACGTTAAACTTGCCACACTCCATTTTAGAAACGAATAAGGGTTGCAATAATGCAGATGAGAACGTGATATATTTAAAAGTATACATTTATTTAAACAACTCATAAGGAACGTTCTTTTTTTGTCACTGGCACATATTTCAGCTGAAAAATGACAATACCCGTCAACATAATTGGCAAAGAAATAACCTTAAAGCTCAAATAGATCTGTGTTGGATGCTGGGATAGTTTATTTAAATTAAAATTTAGGTTAGGTTGGGTTAGCTCTTAACAATAATCGGACTAGATCTTTTGCGATGACACGACCCGCACGGATTTCATGACCATGAGTTACGAGAGGCGAGTTGATGAGTAACTCTGGAACGGTACGATGATAACATGGTGTGGTTGATTACATGTGTGATATAGATAAACAGTGGGATGTAAATAATAGACCTGTGGTGAGATGATGAGTAACTCTGGCAATTACATGTGGGTGAGTCATGATAGATAAACAGTGGGGTAGATGCATAATTATATAGATAACTTGTTTTGTGGGGAGATGATGAGTAACTCTGGCAATTACATGTGGTGATCTGATAGATAAACAGTGGGATGTAAATAATAGACATGTGGCGAGATGATGGATGCCCTAACAAATAGAAAATATATTTTAATCACAATAATCTGTAATCGAACTAGACACCTCTATATGTGAATAACTGATTTGACCATAATACTAAGAGGACTGGCTCTTATAAACTCTTTATAGTGTTAGGATACTACTAATGCTTTTTTATTGAAGTTTTATTTTCAGAATACTCTGTATCCGTCTCGTCTGGTTTGATGGAGATGGAATTCGAATCCAGGATGAGTGGACTAAGATAACGTCTAGCAAACAATGTACTATTATTCTTTAATCAAATGCCGGTACATTTTCTCTAAATTCCCCTTTACTCATTCATCTACCATTGGTGGAATAACATGGATATTCCGAACGGGTATTAAGTCACGGTGCGCGTGAAGAACCACAGTTGATTCGTGGAATAGAGATGAGGAGGCTAACAAAGAGAATGAACCATCACTATAGTGAAGAGAGGACGAGAAAGTCACCTTTTGAAAATTAGGCCTTAGAGCATCCATATTCGTGATATCCCTCTTATACGTGGTACAGTTTCTATTAATTCCCTTGCTCTCCTTTAATGCAGTCATTTACATTATTATGTTATTACTCCAAGTTAAGTTTTTAAATTAATGTTCATTCAAAAAACCTTTGATAAGCTGAAATGATTTAGTTTTAAAAATGTGGCCGATAAAGAGATTCTAGCCTTGACGCCCCAATTATTTTTAAACATTTTGTGGTTGTTGTTAAATAGTTCACTTGGAAAAATAGCAAAAGTACGTATTTGAAGGGAAACTGAACACTATATTCCACATTTGATAGTATATTAAAAGCTTTCACTAAAGAATTCGGTTACAGCTCATGACATTTTACTTTAGTTTCTAAAGGAATTTTGTTTTATAAAAAAATAAAAGTTTCTAATTTAAAGGCGGATTTTTGTTTAAAGGGATGTCAAACTGTCCATCTATTAAACGGTAAACAAAGTTACTCCACACAATTTATCACGCATATACAATATTGTGCTTACTGCTTTTGATAAAGTATGCTTTACTTAAAAATCGATTTATAGAAGGAATATACCAAACATTTTTAAATATGAAATATTAAAAAAGTTTGAAATGTATATGAATTAGAACACAGTGCATTTACAGATTTGAGTAAAAAATGGTCTGGCACCTTAAACCAGTTTGTTAGCGTGTTTGCCTAATCCGACTCTCGGCATGGTCGACAAATTTATCATTTGTAAAATTGGGGTTTCCTCTTTCACAGTGATAAACTAACGGCTGAGGGGTTGGTGTTGTGTCTGTAACAAAATTGACGCCATATTTTTATTTTATTTGAGTATTTAAAACGTGCACTTCTGAGATAATTGATTAAATCAGCACACGGAAAAATATGCAAGAGCAAAAGGGCCTACCAATTTTGCCGGTAAAACATCGAAGATATAGATAATGTTTTAAGTAATTTTATGGTGTTGAGTGTGAACTAAGTATTTAATTTTGTTTTTTGTTACCTAACCAACAGCACAGTTTTGTTTGGAAATTTAGGGTGTTTACTATAAAGTGCTTCTTTCAATATTATTTGTTTTAGTTTTTTAAATAATAAATTTAAACTATTTCTTTTGGTGTTCATTGCAATAATTCCTCCACCTACGAGAGCCACTGTTATTGTGCTTGCTTTTGCACCTTAAGTTGAGGTATTTTTCAGTTATTTTATAGTTTTGCATGTGAATTAGGTTTATTTAGTTTTGTTTCTTATATAGTAGTCTTAAATTTATAATATTTTCTTTGGTGTTCATTGAAACATTATCTCCACACGAGAGAGATAATATTGATACAAGATATGCAAAAATTTAAACTATTTATTTTGGTGTCTATTTCTACAATTCCTCTACTTAAGAGATCCAAACTTGATACAATGACTGCAAGAATTTAAACTTTTTTTTTATTTATTGCAATAATTCCTCCCTCCGCAACAAGTGCAAAAATTTAAACAATTTATTTTGGTTTCTTACCAAAGTTAATCGTTAATTTGTGGCGTCATTGACACATAAAACATTTCCTCGCCTTATAGGTGTTTAAAAAGGTGTTTTTGATAGTGTAGATGATTTGCTGTAAAAAAAGTAATTTACCAGACTTAAATGCGAGTAAAGCTGCGGGAAATCTCTATCGGGAAATAGTTTTATTTTAATTTATTTTATTCACTCTAACAAAACCATTATATTATATATCTAATATGTTTTTAATTTTTGGGACTAGCTCTGAATACAAATTTTGATAGTACTATGGTATGAACTAAACAAAAATAAATAATAATTTATACCATAGAAATATGTGTTTTACGACGATAGAAACACTATTTGTTTTATAAATTACGTGTTTATTTTTCCAAGTGTGTAATAAATTTGATTTTTTTAATAAAAAATCTATTCGAACTAAAAATACTACAGAGAATCTAATCAAGAAGATATTATTAAGTAGGACTGTTTTAAAGTATGAGTTGAAGAATTTGTATTATTATAACTTGAGTAAAACTTTAGGAGTATCCAGTGATTTAATTTGCTATTACAGAAATGAAAGGTAGACTTAATTTAATTATTAGTCGCATCTCTCTGTACAGTAAATACAAGCTACAAATTACTTTGATTATGAACTCGTAATCCAATGTCGAGAATAAAAATCCTACTCATTAGTACTGAACGGACCCCAAAGAAAATCAAATTTATACCCGGGGAGAGGGAGACGCAGAGTACCTTCTAAATAAACCAAGTTATTAATAGGAGACGAGTTACGGACGCTTTCTCCAAAACCGAGAGTAAAGGGGTGAGAAGGGGGGTAGTAGGGAGCAAATTAATCCGTGATTCAGTCACATCGAAGCGCTGTAGGCAGTAGAGCATTTTAACAGATACATTAGTCTTCGTTTTGTTTACTTAATTAAGTGGGGAAATAAAACGCGGTCTGAAATAAAAAGAAGAAGAATATAGTTGTTGATGTAAACCAATAAAAATGAAAGTTATGTCATGATTGAGATTATTTTATATATATCTGAATATAAATGGAGTTAATTTAATTGTCATATGATCATCCTTTACAAATATATAACTGTATCATCACAGGAAGGAGCTTTTAAACATATAATCTTGTTGGATAATCATAGAGAGGATCTTTTAAAACATACAGTAAACGACAATCCTTGGAAAGATCCTTGTCAGAACTATGGATTCAACGAGTACGGGAAAGGAAGGAAGCAGAGGGTGAAAAAACCTTCCCAGAACATTATATTGGGCTAATTAAGGTAATTGTAATTTTTGGTTTGAAACAATAAATGTTTTTTTTTTAATTTCATATATAACTTCATATATATTTAACTTCTTAACAATATTAGAATACAAAAAATGAAACCCAAATATTATTGAATTTAAATCCCATCTAAATAATCTACAGTATATCCTTATAATGCGCGAAAAAGCTGTCTTTTAACAAATAAAATTAATCAGATTATTGTAAGTCTGTTTGTTCTGTTTTTTATGGATAAATAAAATGTTTTATTTGTTTGTGAACAGAAGGCTTTTTTACGCGTAGCTCTGCATTAAAAATAAAATATAAAGATAAAAAGGATAATGGGTTGAAAGCCATTCAAAAATAAACGTGAAATACAAACGTTAGTAGGATTTTGGTAGAAACAAACTTCTAGAAATTGCCAAAATATTTTTTACGGTCAGCATTGTTGCCACTCTACCATTTATAAATATTGATAATAACTATCCAAACTGACGGTTGCAGATTAAGTGAATTGACGTACGAATACCTGAAAGTAGATTAAGCAACTTTAATAGCGGTCGAATAAGGCATCTCCTGTATTTTCGGACATTTATTTTTATCTTGTGATTAGACTAATATTAGTAATAATTCTACAATTAATGGTACATTGTTGTTAAATAAAACATTCTAAAGGTATACATTCACTAAATAATAAGTGTAGGATTTTATCCAAGCCCAGATACAGTATAGCGGTATATATCCTCAAAGTAGGATATCCCCCCCCCCCTACACCCCAGCCCTCCACTAATAGGTATTATTCTAATAAATCTGGCTAGCATTACATGAAGCTCACCTCTCTCTATGGGGGAAAACAGGGTTTTTATATAATACTTAGATGATCTCCATGTTCACTTTAAAATTTATTAAAAATTAATTTGAAACGGATTTAAAAAACTGACAGTGCACATTTGTACAATATAAAACTATGACGTGAAATAGATCAACCCAGTCTTCAAAACAAGGGTATTTTACTAACAAAATTAAGTGTTTTTTGCTAATGCGATTATCGGTATTTTATCTGACGTGAACCACTTTTATTAAATTTCATAGCCTGTTAGCACTTTTACAAAAACTTATGCTTAACATGTGTTTACCATCACATATTAAATATATACATATTTAAATAAATAATGAAAATTACACGGTGATGATAAAAAAAAAATGTCCCGTCTATGCGGAGTCTTAAGTGGAAGGACTACCTTGTAAAATTTGAGAAGCGCTATCAGCGCAACTCCTAAGAAACGTCCATATATTGAATTATTTGGACTGTTTAACAGACACCGAGCTAGGGTTGCTGTGTTGTCATATCTGTCAATTTTGCTCTGAAAGAGGGAAGGGGGAGCGAGCTAATCTGTTGTTTACATGGGTCAAATTTCTTGGAAGGGAAAGGATATAGTGCGGCTTTTATCAAAGACCACACTCGGCAGAAATCTGCCACTTTATTTTTAGATTGAACTCAAATAATCAGTAGTATGGTTTTCTTTATATTTCTTACCTAGTGGAAGAAAACATTTTTCATTCGACTTATTAGACTGGATTGCTGGTGACAAGATCGAAGTTCAATTCCCAATAGAGTGTACCGAGGTTTTTTTTTTCTTCAAACGGTTCCAAACACGCAATTGTTATTTAATTAGTTTTAGCAACGTGTCTTACTACCCGTTCGGGCTATACGTTTATCAACTAATTACTTTAATGCGTTAGGCATCAGGAAGGTGTGAGAGCGGAAAAAATATTTATGGAAAAACCACTGAGTGCACCGACCGGAATCGAACGTGATCCCCATCTTTAGCATGTAGTTAAACACGGGGGTAACACACACTATTAGACTGGATTGCTGGGTGTGGGAGGTTTAAAGTTCAAATCCCAGTCAGGTGTAACAAGGTTATTTTCCCCTAAAATGGTTCCCCACTCTTAATATACGCAATGTGGGTACATTCAAACTAGAATGTCACCTTCCCATTCCTAGTTCACTAGGGTAATAAATGTATGTGTATAACTCAAACGTGTAGTAAGTCGTCATGAAAATAATACTATTGTGAGAATCCCAAAGGTGTTGGCGAAACTTTATTAGTGCGGGCGAGGTGATTTGTAAAAAATATCTTTTTGAGGGGTTTTTAGGGGATTGACTCCAAGACAATGGAAAATATTTGAAAATGAATCAGAAAAATATGTACATACATTTTTTGTATACCATAAATTATGGGCAATAAAGTTGCTTTCGAGTAATTTTTGATTGAATAATTAGATATTTACGAAACAAAAATAGACTTAAAAGACAATGCTTTCATCTCTTATCAAATTAATTTTGGGTGGATGCGTGGCCTGGACCTGCGTGGTGGGCCCTATTTTGGGGGTGGACGCGTGGGATACCTGCGGGGCATTTTACGCCATTTTGCACAACCCTAAGTTACCATGCTGGACTTGTAACTATCAGGAATTTTAAACTATATTAACCTATTTTTTATTAATTATATTCAGTAATCAAATATAACTTTAAAAGTTTAAACATATTTTAATATGTCTAACACCCCTTTGGTGGCTTAATATTTTGACGCGCTACTCTTGCAGTAGACTAGACTGCCGATGACGGGGAGATGAGATCGTCTCGGTCGGCTATACTGAGGTTGGTTTTCCACGCTCCCTCCCTGAAAGTGTGGGTACACTTCCTATGAATGTAACCTTCCTGACCCCTAAAACCATTAGCGTAATTGTTGAAAAACAAAATATATTCACAAATTCTCTGTTTATTTGACAAAAATTTAAATCTGGCCATTCCTCAGGAACTGTATATCCTACTGAAAAAAATATTTTGACCAGCCTACATAATATTATATTTATATTTGTTGGTGACCTGGCGGTCTAGGGGTAATGTGTCAGACTTCTGTGCCGGGGTTCAATCCTCGGTCCCGGCAAAGATTTATCTGATTACCAAACCTTTCCTTCACCTCTGACAAGACATCTTGTGAATGTGGGAATGCCAGGCCTCCACCGTGGTTCGGATTCCACGTTAAACTTTAGGTCCTTCATTTCATCTCACAATCACCCTACCATTACACATTAGCGTAAGTGCGTATAACCCGAACGGGTAGTAAGACGCGGTGCTAATAATAATAATAATAATAATATAATAATAATAATAATAATAATAATACAATAAATCATGTAGAAATATACTGCAAGAAAAGATTTCTCGCCCAATCGTATGGAAAATATTTATATATCAATTCTGATCAAAAGATATAGGCTTACACACAAGTTTTACATTGAAGCATGATAATTGTATAATCTGTGTGTCCCTTATCAATAACTTTGGTTCCAGGCGTGTTCATAATATCTACATATCACTAGCTATTTAATAATGTTTGCTACACACAGTATATAATAATGCATGCAATCTACAGTTTATACATTCAAAGTCCTTCATCAAAACTCCTGCAATGAACACACTTAAAATTATGTAAGTAAAAATGATATTTGTGATTAATTTATTTCGTCAAATAATAATTGTCAAAATGAAATATGGAACTATGTTAATTTTATTAATTTTTAAATAGTGGTGGTCACGGCATGTTCACTAGTGCCCCCACTCCCCTTTCATTATCCAGCTTTATAATTGACTAGACCCTTCCCCCCACCGCATTATTTTCAAAATAAAATATACCTATGTTACTCGCTGATAATGTAGCTTTATATTGGTGAAAGAATTTTTAAAATCGTCCAGTAGTTTTTGAGTTTATCCATTACAAACAAAAAATCAAATCTTTCCTCTTTACAATATTATTACCTGTTTCGGTAGCGTAGTTGGCTAATGCTCTTATCGTGATGAGCTCGACTGCTGAGGACGGGGAGATTGAGGTTCGAATCTCGGTCGGGTGAAATGAGTTTTTTTTTCCTAAATGGTTTTCCACTCTCCCTCCACGAAAATGCGGTTCACTTCCTCTAATGACACCCTTTCCCAATTCCTAATCCATTAGCGTAATTAGTACTTAAAGCATCAAACCGAACGGGTAGTAAGACGCGGTGCTAAATATTATTATTATTATATTATTAGTGTAGATAGCAAAATAGTTTCAAGACATTTATACATTGTGACAAGTGTATTTCTTGTTAATATTGCCAATAGTCCATAATGATTTAGATAGCCCTGTATTATCAATACAAAATTATTGACTGTTTACAGATCAGATTACCAAAGGTAGGGCCAAAGTGTTTGATTGGTACACCTAAGTGAACCGAGCCCGTGTAGGTTTTACGCCGATGTACGAATTAAGCTAATGTGTTAGATAAGAGTAAGATTGATTTTAGATGAATACACTCACATTTGCGTTGAGGGTGAGTGGAAAACAGTTTAGCAATAATAATCTCATAGCACCCAACTGGCATCGAACCCTGATCCCCGTCCTCGGCAGTCCAGTTTATTGCAAGAGTAGTACCTTAAATCACGCGGTCACCAAAGCGGGTCCCGTAATTATATTAGTTAGGTATTCTACGCTCATGATATGAAATTAATGGATGACTTCTAAATTACAGCTTTAAAATTGTATTTTCCATGAAGAACGATAACAAATTCATAACACATTAAAAAAAATCTCAATCAAAAGAGCAGAACATTTATTTTTCTTTCGTCTGGTTGAGAGAAAAAGTCGTTTTTTATTTAATTTTCTTCGATCTCTTTTTACAGAAATGGATTTCATCGAAAACACATCATATTCACACAACGATTTCATAAATGAACGTAGTCGAGTTGATATTTTTCCTGCGAACATGTTAGTCACAGCGCAACGCTTGGCATCACTGCCTTGAGTTTTCACGAGAGGCTCGTCTTGTTAACCTTACACCGATAGTTCGCAGCATACAGCACAACAACACTTTTTTGAATAAAATATAACCGTACCACTTTATTTTAGTTTAGAACAATATGTATGTTGAGAAACAAAAGGATAATTATTCTCAATGATGTTTACTAGGTTTATGCAGATTTTAAAAAACAAAACATTAAACTATGAAAATACGATCATATAAAAATCATTTAAACAAAGCTGCTTACAAATATTTAACTTTTAATTGGCGTTAAATTATAGTAAATGATAGAGAAATGTGTTTATTGTAATATAATGAAAACAGTTTTAGCCTAAGTCATCCCACATTTCAATAACAAGACCAGTTTGTCTTATGCAGTGTTCTTTAAATTATTTTTTAACACTTAAATTTGAATTTGATGGGTAGATATGAATATACTATAAACCACGTGAGTGAATTGATCTTTACAGTAGTAAAAATCTGATTCAAATGTGTATAATAGTTTTCTTAGTAATCGGGTACAGAGAAATCACCTTAGAAACCGGCCGCGCTCATCTCCCATGGTGATCCATCCCCTTAAGGCCAGTTTCATAGTCAGACCTGTTGCGCCTCAAGTGCGGCTCGGTACCAAACACAAGACGACACTTACCTAGAATGGATGGGCTGGTTCATATGCATAATTGTCCCATTCCAGTTGAGTATAAGTATATGTCATCTTGTATTTGGTTTCAAGGCACACTAAGTCCTATTATGAAACTGGCCCTAAGACCCACTACAAGCCCCTCCTACTGCCATTTACCGGGGTATTAGATGCACAATCACACCCAAACAAATAATCGACTAGAAGTGTGGTTTATTGCATTCTTCTTTTACACTAGGTAAATTAGGAGAGATAATCTTTTTTATTTGAAGTGATAATTTTTCAATTCTGTTGTGTTTTTTAAAATGGCGTAGAGCGTTTAGCCTGGTTTCAATGCCACTGTTGTTTTTAAATGAAGACTACAGAAAACCGCACTGCGAAGGTATGCTTTTACAACTACAACAAAACTCTACTTTTGTTAGTTCAGACTATTTTACACAAGGGTTAATTTACGATTTACTCAATGACAGGGGCGCACCCAAAGGGATGGCTAGGTAGCCTAAGTTAATATTTTTTCCTCTCACCCTCTAGCGTTTAGTTTTAAAATGATCCACAAAAAGAAAGCGAAGACATCACCAGCAGTATCAATAGTAGTAGAGTACGCTGCACATGAAAACCTACGGGGTCAAGCCATAAAAATCGAACATTCTCCGTGATTGCTTATGGCAAAATATATATATTTATTTGAAGGTTGATATCCACCTTCAAAGGTTTATTTGTGCATAATGCATCAACATTCTCGTTAACTTGTTTTGACCTGCTTCGGTGGCTGCATGCTCTAAGGTGCCACTCACGCAGTTGAGTAGACTGCTGTTGAGGGTTAGAATCTCGGTCGAGTGTAATGATGAGGGTTTTCCAAAATGGTTTTTCACTATCCCACCAAGAAAATTTGGGTACACTTCCTATAAATATAGCCTTCATCATCCCTTAAACCGTTAGCGTAATTAGTACATAAGCATATAACCTAAACGTGTAGTAAGACGTGTTGCGGAAAGCAACAACTGGGTTTTGAATGACCTAGTGTATTGTATTATGATTTATTCAAAAGGAGAATACAGTCATTACTGTATGCAAAACAAAGTGCTTCAGAAACATTCGTTATTGTGCTTTAAAATACCAAAATGGATAAGTTTAAAGTAAAAAACAAATTACTCAAGTGAAAGTGGAAGAGTGGCATCACTGAGTCCAAAAACAACTTTACTGATCCAGTATGAAACTCAACGTCCTGCACGGACGTTAACAGCGGAAGTTGGTTAGCCTCTTTCTCAACCTTAGCTACTGAAAGATTAGGACAAAGCGTTCATAACAGAAATTTACAGCTTCACTTAGCCATGGTTGGAATATGAAAAATCGAATGACTCTATTTTCTGTAAGATTTACAAAACAGAATTCAATGAAAAATGCATTACATTTCCAACTGGATTTCATTGAATCAAACTTCCAAAATTGAAAAAAATATCTCTTGCTAAAGATCGTAATACTACTACATTTTTTTAGCACCAGATCTTACTAACCCTTTGGGCTATAAGCCACACTGAGAATCTGTCTTAAATTTGGGGTCCTGTGAAGGCTGGCAGGAATGTTTCGTGTCAATATTTCCATTCTAGAAAAATATAGATGGAAGAAAATATGATCAACATGATGAGGAAACTCCTATCACTCAAGATTCTGGCCGTCCAGGTAGTCAGGATTTCTGGGCACAATGATGAGTCAGGAAACTTTGTTAACCTTCTGAGGCTGTAGTGCGAAGATTGCCAAATTTTAAAGAAATGGATTGTGATTGATCTAAAGGATATTCTCGTGAAACTTGCAACGACATTTTAGAGATCATTAGTAATCCGTGACACGTACTTTGACTTCTAGCATCACTAATGTAAAACACTATGCAATCATTGTGGACCAGACATGATATTTCTGTCCTAGAACGAGTTTACATCTGCTTCAGAACTGTCACGAAGAGTCTCTAAATAGAAAACTTTTTTCTGGAGTTATATAAGACACCGAATACCAAGTGTGAGACGCTGTTCCATATTCTCTCGATGACCTTTGCAGATTCAATTTGTTAGTAACTAACTGTAGAGGCTAATGTTTTGACGGCGCTCAGAATATTGATAGATATTTTAGTGTAATACAGATCAAAATGAAGATGGCAGAGCAAAGAGCAATATTTCTTCAATGCATGGCTTTTTCTTTGAGTCTTACTATACATTACATGGTAAAGCAAATTAACGTTTGCCATAACGCACTTAACCTTGTACAGGACATAATCATTTTTATTTAAAAAAACTCTCCAAAAAAGGATAGGTGTCATCAAAATCAGACGAAAGACGACAGACCATCTAAATATCTGTGATAAATTTTCCCAACTCGTTATTGGATAGTTCGATACAAATATCTTTCATCCTTCTTCTAAAATTACAATGAACTCACAAGCTTCATGCAGGAATAAATTAGAATAAGAAAAATCGGATGCTGGATTGCTAGTGCCAAAGCCGATGGCTTTATAATTCAAATAGAAACTATAGATTTTTTCTTCAATCTTTTTCTCCAAAGTTTTCGGCCACTTAATTACGATCAACAGTGCACTTAAAGGGAATCATTTTACGTACCACAGGTTTCGTAAATGATGCTACGTTGTTTGAACTCCTAATAAATTTCACAACGCTTTATGCAGTTTTCTGAGACGGTATAAACTCAAAATAAGTGTTGCACAGCTGAGGATATCAATAAGGATGATTCCCCACTGATTATATGATGCAAGAAGTAGCAAAATTTATTTCATTCCCCAAGCCAAAGAAATGTTACCAATAAATTTTCAATGAAATCATCAATACGATCGTAGAGCGCATCAGGACCCAATTCAAATATAAGATTATTGACTTGATGGTAAACGCCGATCACTTTCTCACCGGCATGAGAAATGAGTTTCAGGAGATTCAGTGACCATTTTAAAGATTACATTGATGGAGAAAGAATGGTTTTAAACAGATAGGGTTATAAATATCTTGATAACTAGGAAGGGAAGGGTTGACAGTGTAACAGTTGGAAGTGTTGACACTCTTAAAAAAAACACATCGCAAATTAAAGAGATTCTACCAGAGCCGGTGAAGCTTGTCCGACTCCTAACAATACATATATCAAGTTTAAAAGCAGAGCAATCCTTTTCAAGATAAAAGAATAAAAAAATACCGGAGATCAACAATGGTCCAGAAATGCCTGAACCATCGTGCAATTCTGGATGTTCACTGAGAGAAGACTAACTCCTTATAGATGGACTCTACAACTAATGAATTCACACGTACTGCGTAGGGCAGAGATCCGTGATTAAACCTTTGCTGTAAAGATCTGAGCTGAGGTTAATAGACTATGCACCGTAACATTTACCAAAGAGTTAAAATAGATACACACATTTTTATTATTTAATCAATATTAATTCATAAAATTGCTTCCACTTTCAGTGTTATTCAAAATCTGGCCATTATGGCCGCTTTTAATCAACCTTATCTAACGCTAATCACCGATTACATTTGAATTATTAAAATGTTTTCTGGAATTCCTAAGCATAAGTAAAAAATAAAGGCATTCGAGAACACACTCGGCTCATCCAAAATTGAAACAGGTGTACAAGCCCCTCCCTAATTCTCGATACACAGTTAGGGGTGGACCACCTTACAAGGGTATAGCAAAAATAATATTTATAGTAATATGTGGGGTACCAGCCGATGTTCTTACCATACTCAGTTGTAGTCGGTAAACAAGGTCACTTCTCTCAAGACCTCCATTGTCTTGCAGGACTTTATACTTTGAACTAGGAAGCTGTACATAGATGTATGCACTGGTAACTATTGCTATTTAAATTATATGAATAACAAGTATTATGGTTGATATATGTGTTTAGAAAGTGTACATTTAGCGTCATCCATAAATAATAATACTATAATATTACGTCACTGGCTATGGCAACAAACTCATTGTAAATAACAGTTCACACTAGTAAGTAGAGGGAATGGCACACCAAGACAATTTGACCGTGACCTTTGACCCCGATATGGGATTTATTCATTGACGTCATCATGGGTGTGACGTCACAACCGATGATTGGGTTATTTTGGTTTGGCTTTCCTTCGATGACGTAATATAATTGACCCTGGAACTAGCGTGGGGTCATTGACCTGGTTTTTAGATGGTTTATTCTTGTCCAAACTTGTTCAATCCCACCCAGCGTTTCCCATGTGAATTTAATGTGTGGTCATTTGATTTGTATGTGTCCTCCATTAGTTTTTATGTGTTTCCCATAGGATCAAATGTTTGGGCGTAGGATTGGGGGTTGTTGTGGGGAGTTTTTTGGTGTTTTTATTGGCAGAATCGTACAATCCCTGGAGTCATGCACTCTTTCCTCGACGGTGATATTGCATGTTCATTTGGCCTGTCCCCCACCTCCCATAAAATATCGCCAATTTGTCCATCGCTAGATGGCGGGAGCATGCACTGGATCCTTTATAGATAGCTGTCTAACAATAGAGCTACTGGTCCAGTCTCCCTGTCGCAAGCCTCTGAATCTATTTTGGTGTCACAACCATCTACCGGCAATGGGGTTTCCCTGATGACTCATACCTGGTGCCAGTTTGGTGGCTCGTCAAGACAAGTCAAAGACAGTAATAGATCACGACCTTGAATGATGTCGCAATCCTCCCGCCGGCAATGGAGTTTCCCTGATGACTCATACCTCTTGCCAGTTTACCGGCTCGACAAGACAAGTCAAGACAGGAATAGATCATGACCTTGAATGATGTCGTAATACTTCCCTCTGCAATGGGTTTTCCCTGATGACTCATATTTGACGCTAGTTTGACTGCTCGACAAGACAACTCGAGACAGGAATAGATCACTACCTTGAATAATGTCGTAATTTTCCCCTGAAATGGGGTTTCTCTGATAACCCTTGCCTGGCGCTAGTTTAGCGGTTTGACAAGACAAGTTGAGACAGGAATAGAACACGACCTTGAATGAGGTCGCGAACCCCTCCTGCAATGGGGTTTCCACGATGATTCATACCTGGTGCCAGTTTGGTGGACCAACAAGACAAGCCGAGACAGGAATAGATCACGCCCTTAAATGATGGGAAAACATTCCCTCTTCCTACATCTATGTGTTAGTGGGGTTTTCCCGGTGACGTCATCGCAACCCTGGCACCAGTTTGGCTGGTAGACAAGTCAAGGAAATAATATATAATTCCATGTCAGGAGAGGAATGGGTGATATTGCAACACTCCTCGATTTCAATGGGCAATGGGGTTTTCCCTGGCGACGTCATCAATCATTAGGGTGATGTCACAACTAGAGAGCATTGACACAGCTCTGATTATATACAACCAGGGGCCTTGCTCCAGATAGAAGTCTCACAATAATTTATACACCACAGTTAGGTGCCTCTCTCCTTACAAAAGCCTACCAAAATTCGTTAAGTTTAATATCTACTGGCAGCATGTACGGGTGTAAGTACCCGCCATAGCAACATAGGCCTTTGTGACGCTGTGCGAATATGAGATTGAAAATATAGTTCTGAATAAGGTGGAATTAAATGGTTTATTATTTAAAGTTTGTCAACCCTTTGAGAACAATAAACTACTAATCAGGATGTGTACCAGCATTTGGCGTCCTGATGATTCTGTAGCATTTGGCTACAATTAAGGAAGATACAAATCGGAGCGAAATAAACAACATACCACATTTCACCGTCCCAGAACCTCTTGACAGCAGTTCATTGAGGCAACGAAACCACAACCGAGCATAATCACGCTGCTTGATGGACTGACCAAGCCCACCTAGGCTCAAAAGTCTGCCACTAGAGGTCACGAGATATCAAAACTTTCCTAAGAACTTAAGAAAGGAAGTGATGCTTATTCCACTGTATCTGAGAACATTCCAGCACTTTGGATTTTGTTATCGAAGCTATGTTTGCTACGTGTATGCCCTTTGTTATCCTAATATGTTCCCCCACCTTGTTCCTTCCCTTCCATGTTTCTCTGGGTTTCCAATCAAATATAATGCAGGTATTACACTATATCCGGCACTTTTGGACTTGACTCCAGATTGTGGAAGTACGTAGACGTAGCTACGAGTATTTAAAATGTAAGAACAAATTTTTTCGGCTTAATTTTTTTTATGTAATTTTTTCTAAATTTACTATTCGGCCTTTTACTGTTAATTTTTTTATGGGTAAATTAATAATATTTTGAATCATAGACTATAATTAAATTTGATAATATTATGAAATTATTTAAAGACTACAATATTGAAATTTATGTTTATTTTGACGAGATTGATATGTCTAATTTTGAATAATACTGTTTGGTATGGAAGATAGACGAAAGAAATCATGGTAATAAGGTCTGATTTTGTGATTTATTAATGAATATTACTTCTTTCTTTACAATAATTGGAAAGTTTATTTATTATTTGAAACTACTCTTGCGAGTTATCTAGTCTATTCATTATATTACGTATTTTAATTGAAGATGTTGTCCTATAAAACGGGAATATGAATTGAATTCATTTTTAATGACTGATGATAGAAGTCTTGAGGACTTATTTTTGAATCCTGTACGGTTCATATAATTGTTTATTTCTATATATGTGACTTGTGGAGATAGATATAAATTTGTAAATAGTGTTTTTTTACATGAGGTTATTTAACGTAACTTAACAAGTAAGGTTTTTTTAATGGAAAGTGATGATTAATACAAAGTTATTTATTTTCTCTTGCAAAATTTCAAATGTCATGGTATATTTGATTGTAATATAATATTTATATTTACCTTTCATACACTTGATTAATCTTAAATATTTACACACTCTACGACCATCGTATTTTTTTTGCTACACCATCATATATGAGTTTATCTGTTGAAATACATATATTAAATTATATTCTCTAGGAATGGGTGATGTCAAAACCCTTCCCCTCTCCCCTCTATGTATCAATGTGTTTTCCCTGGTAACGTCATATGCGTGGACGCTATCCCTATAAATAGACTCTGAAATATGAGCAGCGATTCATTCTTAAACGAGCATTTGTCTGACTGTTATTCGTGAAGCTTTGAAGAAGGACCATTTTAATCAAGTATATCGGGATATGATGGGATGTACAGATAGACGAGGTAATTATTATCAAAAAACATATACAAACAAACTGTATTAAGAATAATAGTTCTTTAAATATTCTATGCTTAGGTAATAATATGGTTTTGTTTCAGTTGATGAAATCGCCGTTCATGCCTTAGAGCTCTCTCCTCCGAATCTATAGAGATTGTCGGAACACCACTACCCGGGGAAGCATCAGCCGAAGCTCCTACATTGCTACTAAGCATGTGAGATAAAAATGGGGTGTGCATAGCTCCAAATGAAACAGTAGTTTGAAATGCCTTTCATTCAAAAGTTAAGGCGTTGAACACATCAGAATTAGAGGTTTAAAACAACTGTAAATTTAAAATCTTTGGCATTTAAATAAGGCTACTCCAGCACAGATTATAGGGTTAAGCATTATCTGACCCCATTTTGGAATAATGCCAGCCTGCTGGTCTATGTGTCCCGAGTATGAGTCCTGGCATGACCGGTTAATTAAGAGTATTATTGTGGATATATGTTTGCACCTTAATGGGAAGTTTGCTCAGTTGCTGTGCTTGTTCAATATTCACCCTCATCTACATTAAAGAAACTAATATATAGCTAGCTTTGTTGCAGATCCCTGGGACTATCATAGGATGTCCCCTATACCTGAGACTTATAGGATACATATTTAAAGTTTAATGTACCCTCCAAATTAAAAATATAATTTTACAATTATGTCTATCTAAAGGTCCCTGGGCATATATCCGAAACGATTTGACGGATTATGTACCAATTCGTTAATTATTATATTTATGGATTTATTTTTAATTTCGATCCTTGCTCTTGGATTAAAATAAGTTTACTGATGAGTAATATTTCTAAAATGGATATAAATATCTTATTTAAAATATATACCTGGGGAGTTTTAATACTACCAAATAATATTATTTAACTTTAAATATTATTTTAAGAATTGTTTCCTCTTCATTGATTTTTGAAGAAAATAAGTTTTTAATCTGGCAAATAACATATTTTTATATATTTAGTTTATGACTTGTTTAATTATCATTTATTATTGAAGTTAATCAAAGAGTAGCTTAAGGATATTTCAAAATTAGTATTAAAGTGATAAATTATAATGTTTGTCGATTGTAATTAATTCAATGGTAGCTTGTTTATGAAATACTAAATAAAATTAAATATTTGATTTATAAGATAAATAAGATTGTATTTTAATTTTTCAAATATAAATAGTTGGTGTGGTTTAATAAATAAGCTAAATTTTAAAATTTCGTTCCAAGCTATAAAAGAAAGCCTGTACGAGTAAGATTGTGTCATTTTCATATAATTTATTTTCCACTATTTTTGTTTCAACGAAAAAATCGATTATTTAAAAATTAAATCCTTGCTCTTTACTTTGTGTAAATTTTCCGCTCTGCGTACTTGTGGCAAGATTATTAAAAAAAAAGTGTTCAAGTTTTCTTTTCAATTTCAATATTTCAACTCTTGTGTTATAGTTGAGCAGAAGGTCGGAAACTGTGGTGTTAAAACCATCCAGACAGTTGGAGATGTGCTCACATCGCTAAGAGAAAGCCACGTAGTTGCGGCTCCACCACCTGGTGACGTCACTAGGTGGAGCAGGGTTTCCATCAGCTAGTCACGTCTACTCCTTGAAATATTTATTCATTGGTGGCTGGACTGTCAATGGCACCCCGGCCTTTTAGCCCCATTAATCAGTGGTGTCCTCGGTTCCTTATTCAACAAGTAGATAATGAAACACACAAAAATCATAATATTGGTGTCCCCGGAAACAATACACTTTTATGAGCAACACCACCAAAAAGTGACATTGGCCACAAGTCTTGTGGTCTCTGAACTGTACAAGGAAATTGAAAAAAATCCTCGCTTCAAAATTTGACAAGTCTAAATGGACTTTACACCAACAAGTGCTACACCACTATCTGAACTTTAGTAAGCACCTTCCACCACTTGAAAATACCACCACAACCACCCTTGAAGTTGTGTCTGTACTTCCCATCCCTATGGTATTCAATACTGTACCAGTACAAGTACGTAAAATGCCTACATTTTTACTAGAAAGGTTTATTTCCCGAGACGGTATCTCTTGGAACGCAAACGGGGAAGTGAGTATTCACGATTCGCCTCTCCGTTGATCCTATATCGTGGATTTAGTTAACCATCTGGTCAGAGCAAGAAGACACAGCACGACGTTGGGGTGGCAAGATTTTCTCACGGTGCTCCAAATAATAAACTTCCCGAAATAATTTATTGTTAATCCCAAACGCTTTGCACCCATGAGAGAATTGACGCATATACCTAATTCATTTATACCATGGCAACGCCCTAAGAAGAATTAATTCAAAATAATGAACGAAAACAACCTTTACGAGCTTAGAGGACCATTTAGCCGACAACTAATACGACATTCTCATCCTGCAGGGTTTGCAGGGGCGGCATCGCTCATAAAGGCGTCCAAGAAAGTTCCGACCAAAGTACGATAATGGCTTCATGCTTAGGATGCTTAAACCCTACACAATCCTGTGTTAAAAAGTTGTCCACGCAACAAGTACATGATGTCAAACATTTACGATCTCTGGCAAGCCAATCTCAACGATATGTGAAGTCTCAGAAAATACAACGATGGTGCCGTGTACTTGCTCAACGTCATCGACGAGTTTATAAGATGGCCTGGGCGAGGACGCTTCCCTCCAAGACGGGGAGTGTCATGAGGGACGCCTTTCAGGATAGTTTCAAACAAATTCACCGCAAAACTCTAAGCTTACAGACGGACAAGGGTAAAATGTTCACGTCACGTCTGGTACGGCAATTTCTGAATAAAGAAGGCGTATATTACCACACCACCAATAATCCGGACGTGAGTGCAATCATCGTGGAACGATTCAATAGAACTCTAAAAGGGCGTATATGGCGTTACTTTAACAAAAATAGCACGTATCGCTATGTAGACGTCCTCAAGGACCTCGTCGTAGCTTACAACGGTGTAAAACATTCCAATATCAAGATGGCACCTGCATACGTTTCAGAAACCAACGTGATTCAAGTCAGAGATAATCTGTACGGCAAACGGCGTCAAAGCTCGAATAGTAAGCCTAAAATGAAAGTCGGTGACATGGTGTGTATTAACAAATCCAAAATGCTGTTTGAAAAAGGATATGAGAGCAATTGTAGAGAACAAATTTTCAAAGCCAGCAGTGTTGTGTCACTACAACCCGTCGTCTATAGGATGACCGACCTAGACGGCGAGGAGTTGGAGGGGACATTTTAAGCACCCAAATTGCAATGCGTATATCTCCCTTAAACTATTAAATTTGATCAAATACTACGTGTTAAAGATAAAGAAGCTAGAAAGAAAGTTTACATGCAGTGAAAAGGTTTCTCATTCATGTTTTATTCTTGGATTCCTACCAGTCACATCAGCACCCTACCATGAAGGATCATTTTTACATCACTTTGCCGAGAGACAGCTCTATGGGTTTTTCCCAAAAGATACCCTCTTGAATTTCACCACGCAACTACCTTACTACTGTCTTACACTTGATTAAAAGTGAAAAGTCTCTCTCGTTGATTTCTTTCACCACCGTACCTGAGGACCAAAATATTATATAGTACAATTGGGTGTAATATAACGGCATGGAATAAATATTCAAGGAGTACATTTCTCATGGAAATTAAAGCACTATCCATCACTTCGTCAAAACCCTAAACGATATAAGAGTAGTTTAAAGTGGATTCATTAATTGCATTAAAGTACACAAACCCTAACAAAAAAGTGGACATTCTCACTACCTTACCAAATAATATACACCTGTTGATTATATATAGTCAACTAAGTCTAGAGTTTGGTTTCGAATTTAAGACTAATCTGATCAAAGTCCAAAAGTTTCCATAAACCACCAAATTCTACTAGGGTTAACTTCACAAATGAAACATCTAAATGAATATCGTAGATCCTCAGACCATGGTTGATATTGCGGCAATGCTTTTACCTAACTCCGGTACCAACAACACAAACTATGTTTACGGCATACATAATACAGCTAGCTATACTCCAGTGAACTATATGTCCGTACTTAGAAGGGAAATTGAATGCTTGGAAATCAATATAAGATCATACACGGGTTAACCTGTGTTATTCGAGTTTGGAAAAGTGTGCGTGTAGCTTCGTTTTTGACGCTGTCTAACATTTACTGTCCCTACCAAATGTACTACGTCAACCAGGTTGGAACAGGAATATCTTTGATCTACCACGGTGTTCCCTATCAACGAAAGCATGGAATAGTAAGTTTTATAAGCAGCTTTTTCAAGAGCGTCATAGCATTGCTGAGAAGTGATGCTAAAGCCATTAGAAAACAGTGTGCCAGTGTGTCGGTGATGCTGTAAAAAACCTGAAACGCAAGAGGAACAGAATAAATACACTGAGTCAGATCAGGCTATTAAGGTGTCTAAAAAACGCGTCATGTCTTCTGCATTGCCTGACATAAAAAGGCACGAAGAAGAAGAGAGAAGTGGTAGATATTTTCAGTTGAAATGTCTTTTCTACAACCCGATCGTGCTAGTGTATCAGCAGTGAACTAGATCTCTTTTTTGTCCCGACACACAACAGTCTAGAAACTAGACAATTAATCCAGTAGAAACATGTCTCTTCCCTCAGAGATGATTCACATATAGTAGTTACCATTACCGGTTAAGGCGAGTTCTAAATCTATATTTCACTAGATCATGCTCTATTTTAGTGCAGCTATCATAAAACATGATGGTGGTGCTTTTACTGAGGTGGATCAAATCGCTCCCGTCAACAACTGGTTTCATTCACTATCCACACAGGTGGATGTGTTTTTAAACCACAAACTAGTCTCACCACCCAGCAACACGTATGCTTATAGATCGTACATTGAGGCGCTTCTCATTCACAACAATTTATCTAAAAGAACACATCGGACTTGTGGCCTGTGGTTCGCAGACAACCCCGAAATCTTTGAAGATGTTACCATCAGCAACAGTGGATTTGAGGCTCACCACATTATTATTGCAAAAAGGATGACGTTGGATCTTCTGGGGTATCAACACGGTGATGTGTTTAGCCAAGAGAAATATCTTATGAACGGTACCAAACTCGGAATCAAGTTGGTCTATTCCAGAGATGGGTTTAGCCTTATGGCTGCCCCTGAAATTCCACACTTCAAGGCTCACATCGTTAAAGCTTGTCTTCTAGTACGACGTGTAATAGTAGCACCCTCTGTACTGTTGGAACATGCCAAGGCATTAAACGTCAGTTCCACAAAATATCCCACTAGCCACGTGGAAGTAAAAACACTCAATATTCCTACTAGTGTGCAAGGGTAATCACTGGCCATCTTATTCACGGAACAGTTACCCAAACGACGCATCGTGGGATTTGTATCAAACGCGCCGTTCATCGCAGACGCCACCAAGAACCCATTCAATTTTTAAACCTACAGCATGAAATATTTCTCGTTATACGTAGACGGAGAACAATTGCCATCTAAGCCTTTACAGTCTGACTTTTCTAACAGCAACTATGTCATGTCCTACCACACACTGTTTACAGGAATGGGTATCCATTTCATGAACAAAGGCAGCGACATCACACCAAAAGCCTCCCCTAAGGGATATCATATCATGCCTTTCGATATCACACCTAATATGTCCACCCACATAACATCACATTGGAATTTCACTATGCATGGCTCTCTGAGTATCTAAGTGACTTTCCCCAGAGCTCTCACTGAAACTATCAACTGTATAGTGTACGGGGAGTTTGTTAACATCATCATCATTGACAAGGACAAAAACGTCGTGACTGATTTTGGGAGATAATATAAGAGACTTCCCAACCCTTACCCCTCATTTAATTCATGGACGTCATTGTAGATTTCCTGAGCTTCATCGACGACAGAAGAGAGTTTATCGTCAAGTAACTGAGTGTTTTATTTGTATGCGGAACATTACTTCAACATTGGGTGTTGAAAACCACTTACGGCATCAAGAGACGTTGCACCACTGCTAAAACGCAAGCCAACTATATCCTCAGCAAACTGTACAGTAATCGTACTCCCTTAAATAGCAATTATTTGGATTACAGCCTGCTCGAATCCCTCTTATCCCGTACCACAATACATGCAGAAACCGTCTACGTTAAAAGGGCATAAAATAAAAATTTCTAGCCAAATACACTTTTACCGCTGTTGTAGACCTGCACGACAGAGGTTATTGATCTTTGAAAACACTTAAATCGGGCCGCACCATGTGCATGGCACATAGTTCTGTTTGTAATTTATGTTAAACCTCCTTCGTTTGGGGACTTCGAAATGGGATGATTGAAGATAGACACGAACACTATAAAACGGGTGCTGAAAACAAACACGTGCTTCCGTTCTGTACGATCAGGAATTTTCCCTGATGACCAATACCCTTATAAATAGCGTGACTTGCCACTCTCGTCATCAACACGGATACACACACCAATCCTGAGACGTATTGGGTCATCATCTTTATCGACACGAACGGCGTGGTAGGATACTTTGACAGTTATTGTTTTCCACCCCGTATAAGGTCACATTTGGCATTTATACAAAAAAACGTTTCCCACTGAACTCATAACACTGTACAACTTCAAGAAATATCTTCAGATGTTTGCGGCCATTACTGACACATATAATTTCTCTATCACACCCAGAACATTCCAATGAATACTTTCTTAATCGTATTATCATCCACCAACCATACATACAACCACTCTAAGGTGTTTATATATTACAACACATATTCAAAGACGTTTGGGTCCTGCCACCCCCCAAGAGGCTGCGTCCAAACAGTATGCGCTCTGTTTTCCCCCCCGTCAGCTATAAAAGAAATCGTCCGGACTCAAATGGGTCACCTATCTAGCACCTAGCTGGACGCGTCTTTATAAGGTGTAGGACTTCATTAACATCACAGTCGACCGAAGGTATATGTGGTCAACACCCGTCACCCAATATTGCAATGATTTAATTGACACACTCGTCGTGGATGTATGCGACACGCTAACAGAAACCATGGATGTCATCGACCTCAAACGGCCTACGGTGGAAACACACATAAGAAATCTGGATCTTATCAGTGCTATCTACTATAATATTATATATATATATATATGTCAGTTTGGACTATTACATGTTGGATTGTGAACAAAAGACACATATAAGAGACACTGTAGAAAAACGTATGAACGAATATATGCATAATTCCTGTAAAAATGAATAGTAAATACTCTGTATATCTGTAAAACCTTTAATTTATAATAAATATATGTTTGTAATATCGTGTTTTATTCACCAAAAACCCGTTTGTCCTTGTCTTATCCTAAAACGTAGGATCACTAATATGTCACCAGATACGAGTCTCGACTCTTCCAGCCTTAAAACTGGCACCAGTTATGAACAGGTTCAATTACCTCTTGTACTGGCTCACGGGTTTAGGATCTGATCTATCTTGTCTCAGCTTGTCTTGTCAAGCCTCCAAACTAGCACCAGGGTTGCGATGTCACCGGGAAAAACCCATAACCACATAGATGGGGAAAGGTGAGGAGTAGAGTTGCAAAATCAGTCAAGATCGTAATATATCTCTCGACTTGCCTTGTCGAGCCACCAAGCTCGCGCGAGATATGAATCATCATGGGAAAAACCATTGCAGGGGAGAATTGTCTCGATTTGTCTTGTCTAGCACCAAACTGGCACCAGGTATGAGTCATCAGGGAAAACCCATTGCCGGGAGCGTTGCGACACCAAAATAGATTCAAAGGCTTGCGACAGGGAGATTGGACAAGTAGCTCACATGATATGTTAGATAGCCATCGAGGAAGGATGCCAGTGCACGCTCCCGCCATCAATAATGATGTTCAGAATTGGTGACATTGTATGGGAGGTGAAGGACAGACCGTATGAACACACATTTTCACCGTCGAGGAAAGAGTGCACGACTCCAGGTATTTTATGATTCTGCCAATAATAACACTAAATATTCCCAAAACCAACACCTAACCATACCTCTAAACATTCGATCCAATGGGGCACACATAAAAATCAAATGAGCACACATAAAATTCAAAAGGGACCAATGGGCATGATTGAGCAAGTTTGGACAAGAATAAACCACCTAAAATCCAGGCCAATGACCCCACGCCAATGATAGGGTCAATTGAATTACATCACCGGGGGAAAACCAAATCAAAATAACCCAATCACGGTCTCGATATCACAAGCCATCATAACGTCACTTGGGTAAACCAAGATCGGGTCAAAGGTCAAATTGTCCTGTACGCCATTCCCTCTAATCTAGTACAACATGAAATGCTGTACACAACAAATTAGACAATACCCTCTTATAAATTAAAAATCTGTGTCTTCAGCGGATTTGATTATGTGCTTTTACCTTGACGAGGAATAACGATAGTATGTTTTACGACAATACCAACACAAAATTTATAGACCTTGTTATAAAAATGTAGTTCAAAGTGAAGGGAAATAAAATATATATGCTTTTGATTGTGAATTTTAGTCAATAAAGGTCTTCAAATTGAATATATACGAAAGTTTTAGTAATTTCAATAGTGGTATCCATGATGACTATAAAATTACGAGTGATTAATTATCAATATGGTCGCTAGTAAATTTGACAATCTTTAGTTTTAAATTACGTAATACACACAGCTTAATTAAAGCTGGATCACTTGAAAGTCGCTTCAAAAGTTTGCAAAAGTTAGTTTTACTCGTAGAAATGAATGCAATAACTCAGCATCTCTACTTAAGTTGATAAAGCTTTTCAAAATTATGTTTAGTAAATAATATTGTTGACAAAATACCTGGTAAGTTGATATAAAATAGTATCGAGGATCATACAACAAAACTTTCTTAAGATATTAATTATTCTTGATGAACAATATCAGATATAATACATTATAGATTTGATTGTGACAACGTATTTTTAAACACACCGCTCAAAAGCTTAATTATATTCCTCGAAATGCCTTCTGGGATTATCTTTCCCAAAGTTAGTCCAGTCAAAACATGGTGATTGATACTACTTACATTAAAACAAAACAATTAATTTTGATATATAAATTCCAAAAGTTTCTTTAAATAATATTAAAATAACAAACCAAAATAAAATGTATCCACTCATTAAGAACAAGTGATATCATCAATATATATAGGCAATGATTGATCCAGCAGACAGGTGCAAACTTAACTGGGAGATGAAGAAGAAGAAGCTATCATCAATAAACAAATTTAGTACTCGAAGTCAACAAAATCGACCTAAGACAACGTTCATCATAGTATTCGAGGCATTATTCATTTCTCAATACTCTATGGATTTTAATCTAAAGAAAGACCATCCTGATCTCGTACGAAGCTTCCCGAACCGAATGATTAAATAAATAAGTTAATATTATTACTAAACAATTAATCACAAAACATTAAATCCCCGAATCTTTATTATAATAAGCACATAAGAAAATCAAACAAAACCCTTTTAAAAGAGAATACAAACAAAAAATAGTTCCCCAAATCAGACGAGCCCCCCATAAGCGACATCTGTGGTTCTTAGTGAAACTTCAGAATGATAGCGGTCCTTTATCGTAGTTTATTCTAGTCGGATATACAAAATTAATACAAGTAAACATTTACCAGGTATTTCAATTGTTGGAGATTACTAAGGAATAAACCTTAGCTGAAACTATCATCTAGGCGACAATTGTAATAATTTCCTTTAAAATACGATAAGACAGTCAATGTAGTTTCACAATTTCATTATTAATATAATTTATCTTTGTTTAAGCATTATTACCATATGGGGATTCAGGCAATCATTAATGTTCGTTCGTTACATAGGTATCAAAACTGCCTCAGGTTAATAAATAATGACAAAGGAAAGCTAGAAAATGTTATACTTAGAGGCCCCGTAAAGTTAAGGAACGATTTACTTTGGCCCCTCCCAATTTATTTAGTTGGCACCCTTGTTTCCAGATATATTTCAGACACTCCAGATGATGTATACGACAATAGAGTCAAGCAAACACGTTGTTTAGAACATAGTCTAAAAAAAGGTATTAGCATAGTTATGAAGACTTACCAGATTTGAGTAGATTTGTAAATGGTGTCATTGTCAGTTTCCCATTGTTACCATCCTGACATGACATAGCGTGGGGTAGTAGCGACACCTGTTTATCTTAAAACCAAGGTAGTGTCCAGACGTTTGTTCTGTAGGAGAGATAACTAACTCTAATTGGCTACGGGTGAGGATGGTGGAATAGAGAGGGAGTTTACCCACATTGGGTGGAAGGAGGGTGGAAAGCCATTCAGGTAAAACAACTCTCTATACACCCGACCTAGGTCCCAATCATAGGGAGTATAGTCTATTGCGAGATCCACTCCTTAAACCACGTGCCCACCAAATTGGACTAGCACAGGACTTGTCACAGTTTTTTGAGGGTTGAGGAAGGTTGGTTAGTTGAGATTGTACTGACTCTCCCTCCCCCTCGGTTTTACTCTGCTTAAATCTGTCAAAAGGGACAAATTAAAAACACTTGCGTTCGAGGATACATTTCTTTCTATGGTGGTCCGAATATGGCTTTAGAATCTCTTGTTTAGGCGCAGTGTGTATTTGGTTGTACAGAGAAGAGAGAGAGAGAGAAAGAATGTTAGGGGTAAAGGACGTGTTCTGATTGGAAGCTTTCATTAAACTTGGTTCGGCCAGCTGCAACCTTTTCAACGTGACGTCAAACTGTTTGCATTCCCTCTCTCTCTTCTTGTCAGGAAACCTCTCAGTGGAGTATCTGTTCATCAGTGAGACTCCTATTCAAGTAGAACCACCCTTTCACTCCTCGATTCAAACTAGAGTTGACTGTGTGGTAAAAAGGGGTGGTGAATGGTTTGACATTCCACGTAGGCTCGTGGGAGCAAGTCGTCCACTGTTCTTTCATCTAGCGTCTCTTACTTGCATTATCACTGTTTACTAATAGTACTATCCAAGTGCTGTGTTCCTAAGCTGTTGAATTCAAGACGTTCTAACGCAAGTGGATTAATTAGCATATGGAATCCTTAGTTAAACTCCGAATCCCCCGTAATAATTTGTGCTTGGCTGTCACTAGAACACTCGACACTTCTTTCACATTGACCTATTGGATTTCCTTTCAAACCGCATTCTTTCTGCCACCAGTAGGTCACCAGTAGTACTATATGTCTAGTCCTTGTATTCTACTTGTATTTTCTATTCCTCTATCTTTCACTCTAATAGATACTTATTTTTATATTATTATATTATTATTATTATTATTATTAGACCCACGTCTAACTACCCGTTCGGGTTATACGCACTTGCGCTAATGTGTAATGGTAGGGTGATTGTGAGATGAACTGGACGACCCACAGTTTAACGTGGAATCCGAACCACGGTGGAGGCCTGGCATTTCACACATTCACGAGTTCTGATTAATACACGTCTTGTTAGAAGTGAAGAAAGGGTTTGGCAATCAGATAAATCTGTGCCGGAGCCGAGGATTGAACCCGGAGCCCCAGTATAGAAGTCTGACACCTTATTCGTAGACCACCAGGTCACCTATAATCTACTATTACATAGGAGTGTAGCTTCTTAACCTAGCTTAAATATAGCATAAAGCTAATGCAGTTTTCTGCATTAACAACTTGAATGCTAACACGCTGTCCTTTTTGAGCTATGGGATGTTTTTACTGCCATTTTTATGCGGGTACTGGCCGCACTGGATGGCCGCGAGACAAACAGCCTTTAGGCCAGTCGATGCCCTAGTCACCCGTTAGTGCCGGCCTCGGATTACACCTGTTGCCAGGTTGTCCGAGGTCACGGTGATCTCTAACCGATCGTGTTATCTTTCTCCTGCAGGTTTCTTTGTTGTTATGTTTTTCCTACCAGTATATCAGGCCAGGCTCCAGTCGCCAGAGACATTGGTTCCTCCGTAATCCAGGATTCCAACCCCTGTCCTCAGAAGACATCTCCAGGATACCTAGAGATAATTATACATTAGGCTTTCTCGCATTCCATATCTACTATCTTAGGTCTCAGGTCTTGTGGCTTTCTATATTCCCACTGTCCATCCTCTCAATCACTCTCATCATACGTGTCGTTGTACTCGTCTACCCTATTGTCTCGTCTTCTCCCTCTGTTTTGACTTTGTCCTTCTTCTTTAAGTTTGCCAATATAATTGTCACGTTACTTGAGCAAGATTATAGTTTCAACTCCATCGAAGAGTTTCCATTAGATGCTGTCATGTATGATGTTCTAGCTACTACGTCCCTGTAGCATAGCTTGCTTCTGGTTCCACATTCCTAGACAACATTATCAGCTGTTGCCTTCCCTCCACAGTAGTAGTGTCTTGTCCAAGTCTTCTGTCATTGTTGAATGGCTCATGTTTTGTAATGTAGTGTACAAGTCCCTGTGTATGTCTCAGGTACTTGAGCCTCAGACATCCACGTAGCTTGGAAACATATCGTAGGTTCGCCCACCTTGTTCTCTCCTTACCCACTTGTCTTGATGCTCGTCTTGCAAGCTTATTCTCATCCCCGCCGATGGTGTCCTTCAACCCTGGTCAGAGTTTCTACTTGACGGAACTAGCGTTTCTTCAGCCGGTAAATTGTGCCTCTCCATCTGACCTCCAGTTCCAGCGTGGTTACACCCAGTATGACACTCGAAGCGTCGGTGAATATAATCGCATATACGTCTGAAACATTTTTAGCCATTTAGCTGGTACTACGTTCATCAGACGGTGTGTCCACACGCTCACCCGATGATCCACAGTGGAGACAAGTCAAGCTTCGTGATACCTCTTGATGGTATGCACAGGGAAATGGAACCTCCCTTGCCCTATACTGATTTTCTTATTCCTCAAAAGTTTTGCTTTGCCGCACACTTGGCTACACACAGGTATCTGGTGGTCCTACTCCACCTTATCGCCTGGAGTCCAATCTTCATTAAAGGACTCTTCAGAAGCTTCCTTTTGAACAAAATGTATGTGGCCTTCACTGGTGCTAACTTGAGTTTAAACCTATTGCATAAGATATATATATATATATATATTATATATATATATACATTCTATTACCTGATTTGCCTTACTATAAGCAGGTCATCCGCGAAGGCCACTAGTCCTACTATTCCCGGTAGCACCTCTATTTATTGTATACCCACCTCGGTGGCATAGTTAACTAACGCGCTAGTTTCGTGTTGAAAAAGACTGCCTAGGTCGGGGAGATCAAAGTTAGAATATCGCTCGGATAAACTGGCGGTGGTTTTACCTAAATAGTTTTCCACTCTTCCTCTACGAAAATGCGCATTCACTTCCTCTAAATTCAACCTTCCTAATTCCTACCCATTAGAGTAATTAGTACTTAAGCGTATAAACTGAACGGGTAGTAAGACGCGGTGTTAAGTATTGCATTTCTTTATTACATAAAACCAGCCCGTTTACCGACCCTCGGGGGCAGCCCTTGTTCACTTTAATATTCAGGATACATGTGGCATAATAATAATAATTCGAAGCCTTGGGCATTCCTTGATACTAAATATAAGGCGACATCTACATAAACTCGAAGGGAATGAACCAGTTTCATCTGCGAAACTGGACCATTCTATTCGATTTTAGGTGGGTGTAATTTTGTATTTAGTATCGAGCCGTACTTGAGTCATGTTAATTATGATTATGAAACCGGGCCCAAAGATCAATATTAGTAGCGCATGGGCCCATTATGTTAAGGTTGGAGTACACTTGTTCGTATCGCATCGTATCAGTCGGTCTTTACTTTTAGATGTTGGCGCGTACAAGCCAGTGTGATTTGTTTTAGTGTACGCTCTGCCCCTACCTTAGTTTGTAAGTCCTGTGTTGATTTAATTAATTGGCAAAGGTGCTCGTTAGATACCCAAATAGAAATGACCAGAACAAAATTACTGCCATAGAGTTTTCATACTATTTATTCATAAAAATTTGGAAACAATATTTTTGAACAGTATTTCTAAACTTATATATTATAGAATATATTATTTACATATTTATTACATAGGCTAGTTACTAGTACTATATGTTAATAATACAAACACAGCTATTGTATAGGTAGAAAGATAGGTACTTTATATTGTGCACCCCGTCTTACTACCCATTCATGTGTTCCAACTATATGCCATATTGGATTAGGGACGAAGAAAACTTCGCATTTGAGTGAAGAAAATGTTGGAAACCATTTAGTAACAAATCATCCTCAGTGTACTCAACTGGGTTTCAAACCCCGATATTAGTGTCATAGGCAGTCTATATGAGTGACAATCCATACCATGTGACCACCGAAGTGGCTATTAACTTATAGACCGAACGTTTATTAAAACGCAGTCATGACTCATGACCAACCCAAACAATTCCGTGAGTACCATCCGGGAATCGAACAAGGCTTCCCTAGACTTGTGCTAGACCCCGATGACCACTTAAGTCACGAACTCAAGGAATGCTAGCTATTACCAGACTTCTTTCAAAACATTAATTATTACTTAATGACCTGCATCAGTGGTCGAATGGTCTAAGGCAGTGTGGTCTACTAGCAGGCCCCGGGCCAAATGTCACCCTTGCTCACCGAAAACGTGGACTTCTCAGTATCATGGACTAAAATGAGGGAAAACCCTCGTTTTCTGATTGGAAATAGCTAATGAGTCAAATAAAAATATTTATTTAAAAAGTTCATGAATGCATTTTACTATGCATTTATTTGATTCGTAAAATTATTGGGTGACCTGGTGGTCTAGGGGTAAAGGTCAAACTTCTATGCTGGGGTCCGAGGTTCAATCCTCGATCTCGGCACAGATTTATCTAATTGCTAAACCCTTCCTCCACCTCTGACAAGACATCTTGTGAATGTGGGGAATGCCAGGCCTCCACCGTGGTTCGGATTCCACGTTAAACTGTAGGTCCTTCATTTCATCTCACAATCACCCTTCCATTACACATTAGCGTAAGTGCGTATAACCCGAACGGGTAGTAATATACGGTGCTAATGATAATAGTAGTTATAAAATTATGTATGAGTAGTCAATTTATTTATAACGATAATGTAGTTTTATAAAAGTGTGTGAGCGTCCATATTTTATAATACATTTTTGGAAGATTAATACACTTTTTGGCAGTAGAATTTGAAAAATTTTACCAATCAAAAATACAATTTGTATGTACGTATTGTAAGTAATTGTTAAGTGTTGTTTGTAGGTATATTTTAAGTTGATAGCATTACTAATTAAGATATCTTCAGCTCGCGGTGCAAAATGATTAAGAGATTTGGCCTTGAGATTAAAAACTTTGGGCCATTTTGGTCTAAGACCTCACTTTAGTGTTATAATATGGAGAAATCAGTGTTCAAAACCCAGTTGGGTCTACTGAGGGTGGTTTTTCCTAAATAATTTACCACTCTTCTTCCACGCAAATGCTTGTAATTACCTTTAAAATACTTCATTCCTCATCCCTTCCCCATTAGAGTATTTATCATATATGTGTACAACCTGAACAGGTAGTAAGACGCGGTAGCAAAAAAAACGTAAATTAAAATGTCCAAATGAATGTCATCCAACATATCAATTTTTAGTTATTTTCAAACTTCAAATGGATTGAAAGAGAAAAATAAATTATTATTGTTTGCAATGCGTCTTACTAACTGTTCAGGTTATAAGCTCATGGACTAATTACGCTGGTAATGTGTTAAAGGTATCAAAGCTTGAATTTAGAGTAAGTAGGTTACACCCGAATTTTCTTTGAAGGAGAGTGAACCACCATTAATGGCAAAAGATCTTTAGTAAGCCCAACCGGGATTCGAAACCCAATCTCAACGTTTTTATAGGTCCAGTCTAACTCGCTTTTGACCATCACCCACTGAAGTCGGTAATAACGTGTTGAATACACGATTAGTGGTTGTGCATTGTCCAAATATGCTACTAGCACAAAGTTTAAATGTTCCTATAAATGTATTATTATTTGGGTTTTAAATATTATGGCGATATAAAAAATGTCGTTAACATAATAAACACAATCAAAACCATAAAAAAATTTAACAACATAATTCAAACCCCTTAATCTATAGCAATTGGGAAAGGGTGAAAAAAGAGAGATGGAAGTTTAAATTTAACTTTTAATAAGATAGCGTGATGTTAAATATTTTAAATAATAGATTGATTCTGCATCATTGGGAATGTGGTCTAAATGTCAAGCTTATCTATTCTGATCTATTATTTACGGAATGGTCAGGGCTCAAATTCCAGATGGGTGTATTGAGAGGGTTTTTCCCTAAATGGTTTCTCACTATTCCTCCATGAAAATGAGGTTACATTTCCTATAAATTATACTTAGCTTATATCTCATTAGTGAAATAAGACGCGGGATAAAAATATTTTTGAATATAGAATCTTGTAGACTTAATCCTAGAGATTGGATTGAGTTGGGGGATTAAGAGTAGGATGTACCCAAATAAGCGCCCACAGATCATGGGAAAACCGCTAAGCCACATTGAAAACTCATATGAAGAAAACCTCCCATAGTGCACCCAAATGCAATACAAACCTTGAAATCTTCATTGACGGCGATCAAGTGCAACATAACCGGCCCCGTGGTGTCGTGGTCAGTGCACCTGGCTACAAGCATAGGGGTCTCGGGTTCGATTCCCGGCCGATATCTTGAGTATTTTCCCTAGAATGAATGATCCCAACGGTCAGCTTGGTTTGGTCAATTAGGCTTGAGCTAGATTAAGACTCACACCGGCTTCACAACTTAATAAAGACTATTATCACATCATCTGATTGCGGGTACGACGTGTGGACAACCCCCTGTGGGGTACCCTGGGGTACACTGTGCCAACTGAGTGGCTTACAGTCTACACGCAAGGCAACCGAACATGGGTGTCATGTCCTGCTCAGTAATATATAGACTACCATACGAAAAATAGAAAAGAAAAAAGAGCAAAGTAAGCCTAGCACAATCGTCCACCGCAATTGGTTAGGATAATATGTTAAAATGCGAAGGGTTTTACTAAAATATTATTTAGAGTTTAAGCAACATGTATTAAACAGATCATTGTAAATTATTCACCAAACTCTTACGCAGTGTTCTATAACATCTCAATTACATGTATGGGTGGGCATGCAGACTAAGGTACCAGCTACGTATTGTAATTTCTTGTTTGCCAGTTATAGGAAGGTAAGGGCTTGAAACCCATCCAGGTGAACTTTATCTTTTGAATTGTTTATCTCTATCTCTCACCGAAAATTCTGATACATTTCTTATAAACGATACCTTTCACACCCGTACCCAATTAGTGCATATATATATAGGCTGACAAATAGTACAACGAGGAGCGCGAAAAAATAATGCTAGCCCTAACGGATAACAAGACGTGCAATAATATAAAACAAAACAAACATTTTAACACGGGTCGTATGTGTGCTTCTAAATTAAAACTAGTCGAGTGTATTACATTTCCCTCCCCCCTCTTCCTCATCCTCAAGCTCTCCTACATCCCAGCTTCATTTTGACTCGCCCCGAAGATGGCCGTGCAATTAATTGAACATCCCCACTCGGATGTTCACCATAATACAACCCTTGTAGCTCTGGGGGTGCGAACATTGAATCTCTAAAGGTGTAAAAACGTACCATGTCTGACGCTTTGCCCGGGAAAAATATTTTATGTTTATATTTACAGCACATTTACTGCCGCAGAAAACAAGATGGCAGCCGAACCTGGTGGTGAAGTGGTCTAACGTGTTAATCTTGCAGCAAAATGGATGTGATGGGGAATCATGGTCTTTTATACACGATTATTAGGATACATTTAATGTGAGTTATGTTTAAAGTCTAGTGGTCCAAGCTCCTGACTACAAATCCAGGGGCACTGGGTTCAATAACCGGCGCTTACAGATATTTCTGTGAAGCAGTGGTTCCAGAGCGGGGTTAAACTCAGCCTCGTAAGGACAAACGAGGAGCTACTTGAATATACAAATAACAGCTTTAGTCTAGAAAACTGAGATGAACGGCTCGTTGTGCTGATCACATGAAACCCTCTTTCCTCGAATGTTGGCACTATCTTCACCAACATGAGGCGTCTGCTCGGTCAGTATAGCTTGCCTGCGGGCTCTCCTTATAGATATTTTTTCACCCTCTAAACCCTAGGATTCAGCCATTAATAGACATAATGTTGAACGTTATAATATAAAATGGCGACTAAAAACAAATTGCCTCTTTTGGCGAATATTACTAGAACTACTAAGAGCATTTACACGGCAATTCCTTTAAGAATTGTTTTGAGAAAAGATAGCATTACAAAACAATAAAATTCCTCTTAGGTGTTAAAGCAAATCTTTGAACCAGTCAAGAAAAAAATTATAAATAAAACAAAAATAAATAATTAAATACCCACTCGTCAAAGCAAAGATGTTTATTTATTCAACCTAAAATATAACAAAGCTACCTTACAGTTTGACGGCATTTGAATAATATTAGCTGTAGAGCGCATGCGCTTGCAATCAAACATGGATGAAAAGCGCCATCAGCTCTATCTTCAAACAAAGCACAAGTTTTCTTGAGAGTGATTCTTCATCCTAGTAGGAAGAACAACACCTGCCAATTACAAAATGTACTAAAACATTCAAACATCAAACCATGTGATTGGTAACTGTCATTTTTGATAGATAGGGCTGAAGACTATTAAATAACACTAGTAATAAAGTAAAATATCAGATTTTTAGCACCGCGACTTACTACCCTTTGGGTTATACGCTTATGTACTAATTACGCTAATGATTTTAGGGTTTAGGAATGTTATATTTATAAAATATGTACCAGAATTTGTGTAGAGGGAGAGTGGAAAACTATTTTGAAAAACCACCTTCAGTACACCCAACCGAGATTTGAACCTCGATCTCCCCGTCATGGGTAGTCTAGTATACGGTGAGAATAGTGTGCTAGACCATGTGGCCACCAAAGTGGGTTTTATCAAAATTGACCACAAACAAGTTTGTATTTAATAAAAGCTCCTTCCTAGCAGAATCCACCTTAAACTTAAATTTTGAAAGTTAGATCACACGTTTTAACGCAAGGATTACGCTTGTTGTTAAAGGTTTAATGATGTTCCCCCCATGTCTCAATACCTGTCTAGGTTATTCGAATATATTAACTACGCTAATAAAGATAGGGACGAAGAGGTAGAATTTTTAGTATAAGATGACTCACATTCACGTAGAAGGGTGGGTAAGAAAGAAATAAAATCCTCACCTTACCAAACCGGTATTTTAAGCCCCGATTTTCCCAACACTTGAAAGCCAGACTAGAGGAGCTTGACGTTCAGACCGCGTGTCCACCGTTGTGGGGGAGATAAGGAAGTGTTAGTAGATAGAGGAAATGTACCTCCGTTTGCGTGGAGTTATAGGAAAGACAATGCCAAGCCACAATGTGGATAAACTAACTTCAGTATACCCGGCTGGAATTCAAACCTTCACCTCCCCCCCCCTGAAAATAATAAATATTATTTTACAAGTTACATCAACACTAAGGCTACTAACGATTTAATCTTAAGCTCTGAATATTGAGAGGGTATCTTAGATGAAATGCGACCACATTAGTATGGAGAGGTGATGAAAAGCCCAGTATCCTATGTGAAAATCCCGTTCAAACAGATAATCAGGTCTAATGGCAGTATGACATCTTAGACGGCGTGACAACCAGTGCCGGTTGATGAATAGTTTTACCCGATGTCAGACAATACAAACTGTTTGGTAGATATCTCGTAAAACTCTTCATTCCAATCTCCATTTTACAGACAACTTATTTATTTATTTTTTAAATGTCTATTTAATCTGGCGAAGTTAAGGTGTCTTACACCCAATCACTCTACCTACCTTCGCACAGTCAAGATAACCGCGGCCATAGAACAGATATGACTTTATATTATTAAATCAAGATGACTTTTTTTTATCATCGCATCTTACTACTTGTTCAGGTTGTACGAATATATTATTATAATTTCTCTAATGGGGTAGTGATAGGGAAGGAAGAATTTTAGAGGTAATCCACATGAATTTTCATGCTAGGGAAATTCACCTTCAGTAAACCCGACAGGGACTAGAGGCCCAATTTCCCCGTCATCGGCAGTGTAATAAAAAAAACCTTTAGTTCGGCTAGCTCCGACAGCGACACGATGACTCTTAATACTCGAGACCACTGGGTGTGCACGGAAAACACTTCTAGATGATGCGATGCTAACAATAATGTTGTGCTGTTAATTTCTACTAGAGTTAAAGGAAAATACATAATAATACAAAAATAACAATTAAATATTAAAATGGATCACCGAATGAAATGTACTTATTCAAACTAAAATAATTTTTAAAAAAGTTGAAACTTTTGTGGGTTATTAGTATTATTAGTGTTGCATTGTTTCCACATCCAAATCCTACCTATGAACACCCGAGAAGACACATTTCTAAACTTACATAATTTTGAACAGTAAAATAATCAAATAAAAAATAGAATTTTTGACAAAAAATCAATAATCAATAGTTGTATTAAAACTGTTGCAGAAAATACAATAGTAATTGAGATTCTAGAACAAGAAAATTGTCTGAATGTTTTAAATTTATACTGGATGACTGATGTGAAAAGAGAGAGAAAAAAAGGTTTAATGTTGAAGAATTGGCTAGATCTCACCAATAAAATGTGTCTATGTTGAAAAAAACAGTGAAAGGTAGTGAATTTGTTTCCTCTTCTTAATTTTTACTCACTCCATAGTTTCAGGAAATAAACCGTCTCTAGTTCTTACCTACACACTTCACTTTATATTTATATACTTATATTTCACTTTTAAATTATTGTTCCACATTTAAAGCAAATTTAGCTAAGAGCCACACAGATTTGGTTGCTTGTTTTAAGACGCCGAGAAAGAAGACCCCAATCTTCTTCAAATAGTGTTTCAAGAATCAAATTTAAAAACGTTCTTTTTTTATTCCAAGTCCAAAGATACTCATGCATTAAAACATAAGATAAAAATATTGGCTTTGGACTAGGGATAAATATAAAATAAAATGCAATTGAATATAAAGATTGAAAATATATGGCAATGAATATGAAAAAGGTTTAAAATAAAGTTAAAATGTTTGTTTCCATCTGTCAAAATTTAAATGTGAGCTCATTTTAAAATATTTACATAATTTTATTTTCTTACCTCTTTTATAATTATTCTCCATTCAATTGTTTAACAGTCCTGCGCATGCCTTAATATAATGGCCGACCTCAAAAACAAAACAAAGAGTCAACAAACTTCTTAAATGGATAAATACGTTTAATAAAGAGGTAAAATATTGAAACAATAGTCGGTGGAGTCATACGCAATTGCATTCTTTTAATGTTCTGTGCAAACCTTTTGTTTGCAAAAACGTTATTACGCAGGTTACAAAAGATTTTGTTTTTCTTGACAAGGCGAGTTCTTGCAGCTTACAGTTTAGGAGTTTGTGAGTCTAGGACCAATAATAATAATTGTTTTCAAATCTATTGAATTATTTTAAGAGAACAGTCTAGTTCATAAATCGCAAATGCAGTAGCCTATATGGAACGTGTGCTACTGTAGGGCATGCGAACAAGATTTGGGTGTCACGCCGACAAGAACAAGATAAACACTAAATACAACTTTTCCCAAAGAGGTATTATTTTTTGAAGTCAAAAATATTTAATAGCCTTGTCGCAATTAACTCTGTGAAGTCAGTCAACGGTTAGAAATCTTCATGTGGGCTGTTCAAAACAAAGTTATGAACCAAAAATAAATATCTTGTTAAGCAAAATACAACATGTTTCAAACTATAATGAAAAATATTTGTAATTTTTGATTTTAATATATATTTATTTTTTCTCCTGAAGTTGTTATTTTCAATGTTTAACTTTAAATTAATGACATCAATATTCCACAAGACACTCACTCTGCCAATTAAATAAATGTTACTTATTTAAAATCTAGTCATTATTAAAATATTTATAATTATATTTGAGTTATTAATTACATTTCATAATATTAAAGGACACGAATAAAAGTGGCACAGAGGAATAGTTCAAAATTCAGCTAGACATTAAATGATACACTAGTTGGAAAAGTCTCGCCCTCCCTGGTTTACTTTATATTATATATAGGCCACCAGTGGGTTAATAAAGCGGCCGCCATATTGAGGCACTTGAGGTTCCTTTTCTTTAGCATCACATCTTATTACCTGTTAGGTTGATACGCTTAAATACTAATTACGCTAAAAGTGTTAGAGATTAGATTATATTTAGAGGAAGTGTACCTTCATTTGCGTAGAGGAAGAGTGGAAATCAATTTTTGGTAAAACCAATGTCAGTACACCTGACCGAGATTCAAAATTCGATCTTCTCATCAACGGCAGTTTAGTCTACTGCGAGAGTAGCGCGTTAGAACATGTGGCCACTAAAGCAGGAATACAGGTCTTATTTCCATCTCCATTGATATTCCTTATTTCCCCCTTGAAACACAAGATATTCTATTTCCACCGGATGACGAAACTAGTGTGTGACTATTACTTAAAAGGCTGAGCCTACTGTGTTAGATTTAACTTATTTTGAATTAATTTCAAAGATAATAATAGTATTCTATTTAAATAAAATTTGTTTATTGATTCAACACATCAGGATTAAAAAAAAATATCGTTTTCAGAGAAATTGAAAGAA
>JBCFYV010000012.1:8487617-8592832 GCA_039000515.1 Timema cristinae
AACCGTCAACATGTCATCTCAGGAGCCATTAAAATCAGGATTAATGGGGTGTCCTCGTATACCACAAACTGACTTACTGCAGCTGTGTATGCAAAAAGCTTCATTTAAAATCTTAGCCATTGAGAACTAAAACTAAAATCAACTTTTTCAAACACTATTGAGAGTTTATGACGTACTTTATATTTCAAACAAATCCACTCGGACTCGATTCATGGACTGGAAATGTAAATTATATATAATAATCACATAGCTTAACTTCAGTCAACCTAATTAGTAAGTTAAGTTATTTTAAAAAATAATTAATTACTTTGTTTATAAATACTAAATAATGTAGCAATATTTTCAACTTTCTAACTTTTTTTGTTTTATATTTATTTGTATGCTTTTTACTAAATTACAGAATTTTTATTTTTACAGATATGTTCTTTAGGGTTCACAAAGTTGTAAAATAAACCTCAAGTGTTTCGGACACAATTGAAGTGTAGATCTAAATGTACCTAGCTCGTAGTCGAACACTGAACTCCCTGGCATTGGCAACCAAGCACAATGAGTGTCTAACACCTAGGTCCTAGTTGTGTTAGAGGCAAATAATCTAGAAATATTTCACTTCCGGATACCAATATCAAATTTGGTACAGTTCATCTTTATGTAATCAAGAGCAGATATCAACCGGGAGACACTCCAGAAGACCTTGCGGTGGCATGTGAAGACGTAATCAAAATGGCTGCCATCTGACAAAACCTCACAACTTTAACCTAGTTATATTGCAAGAACAATTGAATCAATCGTGATGAAATCTCGTATGTTACTTTCTTATATATTTCAAAACCTAAATCAGTCAGGATATTCAATTTCATAAGGTCTTGGGGTGGCATGTGATGACGTCATCAAGATGACAGTCAACTTCACAGTACCTTACAACCTTTACGCAATAATTATAGTCCAAGAACAATTTTCTCAATTGAAATTGAAATAAGGTGAAAAATACAAATTAGCTTAAATTTTCTGAAAAAAAAAAAAAATTACTATGAAAATCCGTAAATTTGATAATTTCGATAGATTACAATCACACAACCGAAGAGGGATAGCAATGTATTTTACAAATTGTATGTTGCCAGTCAAGTGATAGATGGAGAAGTCAATGAATTCTATTCAAATTAAAATCACCCCCATCCCCCTTCCATTTCTGAACTAGGAAATCTCCGAAAACCTACGAGTAGATCTGACATTGTTTCATGCATTACAGATATATGAAAATTTAGCACAACAGCTACATTACAACCAGAAGCAAATGCTATTATTATTGTTTGGGGCCGCCCTTGTCTATTCGATTCCACCAAGGAACTCTACAACATTTGAGCAGTACAGTCAGACTATTGCTCAACAGTATCTTCAGAAGAGACTGAAATCAGTAATTAGAATGTATATAATATTCGACCAGTATTTGAGAGATAGTCTAAAGAAGGACACAAGACAGTCGAGAGGCTTAGATAACAGAATAGCTGTAAAACCTGGTGTGAAGATACCAATGAATTTCAAAGGTTACTTGGAGAGGACAAAAATAAAGAAGAATTGGTTTGCCTCTTAGCAAATGATTTGACAGCAATGGAAATAGACGAGAAGAATGTGCTATCCACATATAAAGAAATAGTAATTACTTCAGAGTTGGAATAAATGTAAACTCAATATAACCCAGCTTTCACGAGCATGCTTGGGATGCTTTAAAAAAATCACAAAATTGTATCATAAAAACAGTCAATTCTGATGTCTTAATGATAGCCCTTTATGCATTCCCACAAATCTCTTACCTACAAGAGCTATGGATTGACTACGGGACTGGGAGGAATGGCCAAATATACCTGTTCATGTTATTATACACTCAACTTACCAGTGGAATACCGAGCTTGGTTCTCTTTTTACAGTGCTTCACAGGATTCGACACAGTTTCTACCATTTTAGGTGTTGGTAAAAATAGTGCTTGGAGGGCATGAATGTCATTTCGGGATGTTGATGATGCTTTCCAAGAATATTTAGGCATCCCAAAAACCCTTACGCCTAACATTCTTGCATTATCTGTGCTTCGGTGTTTTGTGGTGCTTATGTATCATCCTACAGCTACTGCAGAAGATGTTAATGAGGCTAGACAAATACTCTTTACCCAAAAAAAACCGAGGAATCAACAAAATCCCACCAACCTCTGATGCATTGTTGCAACACTTGATACGTGTAATCTTGCAGTGTAACATATGTAAAAACTGTCTGACAGCTAACCCTATGCTATTGGATATGGAAAACAAGTGATGACTTCACGTATGAGCCTGTATGGACAACAATACCAGACGTGAGCACACACTCTACTAGTCACCTGCAAGTGTTAGAGAAGCTGCTTAAGGTGTTATTGTGTTAGAAGTGGACTTCAACATACACTTATATGTGCCTGGGAAGGACATTACTCCAGAAGGTATGGCAACTGACTATTGTTAACAACCAATTAAATTGGAACGTTATATATTTTGTTATATTAATGAATTACGTGGTTTCATATTTAATGAGAAATACCACATTTAATATAAAATTTTCATATTCATCCTATATAATTTCCTTAAGAAATTTAACTTACTTTCAAATTTCGATACGGTAGTTATTGAACTATCACTAGGGGATATTTGTACGGTACTGTTAAGTTTCCAGCAATTTTGATCACGTTATCACATGCAACCGCAAGGTCTTCTGGTAGTGTATACTGGCTGAGTTATGTTTTTCAACACGTAAACGAGTTCCACGTAAAATTCCACTATGATTTATTGGATGGTTCTTGCAATATAACTGGGTTAAAGTTGTGAGGTAGTGTCAGATGACAGCCATTTTGATTACGTCAACACATGCCTCTGCAAGGTCTTCTGGGAGTGTCTCCCAGTTGGTTTATGTTCTTGAATACATAAAGAAGAATGATACCAAATTTGGTGCTGATATCCGGAAGTGAAATATTTTACCACTAACAGTGCCCTTTCATCCACAACTGCTATGTCACGATAAGTGATTTTGTTATTTAAAATGTTTATAAATTCTAAAATAAGTTGTTTTTCTTTACGAATATGATCCAAATAACGAATCCTTACCATTGTAATGTTTCACGGTGGTTTTCCGAAACAGAGGAGGGGGTTGAAGGGCTTCCTAGACTGGTCAATAATTCTAGATAGTTATTAGACTGGTGAAAGAGGCTATATCAACCCACGTGATTTCAAGTCCCCTTTGACACATTTTTGTATAAATGAATTGACGACGCTTTTCTCTCATACGCATGCATACATATATAGGAGGGGATATAAAACAGTTTCAAGATTGGTTTTTTAAACAGAAAACAGAGTGGAGCATGGGGATACGTGCGCTGGTGTGATGACCTGTGACCTTCATTTATCAGTACGACAAGTGGCATCATTCTGTGTAGACCAGTGGCTGTGTTACACACGTTTATTTGATGACGTGCACGTGTGCATGTGTGATTATATTATGGACCGCAAACTCGAGCAGTGAACGAACATAAAATTCTGCATCTTGCTCGGAATATCTGGAACGGAGACCTTCCAAATGATGCAGCAAGCTTATGGCAATGAATTTATGAGCCATCCAGTGTGTTTTCAATGGCACTCACGCTTTAGAATTTGCAGAACGTCACTGAAAGACGAAAAGAGGTCAGGATGACCTTCTACGAGAAAAAAAACCGGATATTGTGAGCAGAGTTAGTCAACTTGTGCTTGTGGATCGCCGGATGACCAATGACATTTCTGTCACCGTAAGTGTGTAATAAAGATCAGTGAGGACAATCCTCACGTCCATTTTTAACATGCACTGCGTTCCCGCCAAGTTTGTATCCAAGATTCTGAGCTCCGAATAGAAGGAGCCATGAGAGAACTGGCTTGATGAGAAATTCCTAACTAATGGCTCGACTAACACTTCGACAGATTCAAACCCAGCACCTTGGGCATGGCGGTTACCCTCCAACCCAAATATCCGATGACCCGATGTTCTAATAGGCGTGTACAGGAAAACGGGCAGAGTGATCAATCTGATTAGATATTGTTTTGTCAGCCTCGATAGCTCTAAAACCAAACCGTTTATACTTCAAATCGGCCCAGTTGCCGAGACAACGAGGACAAGTTGTTTCGCCCTAATCTTTCCTAGCTCATCACAACAATTAAAATAGACAAGATCTTTCACTCGCTTTTTTCAACACCATTATGTTAAAAATCAAATATTTTTTATATATGTTTTAGTGAGGATCTACTCACATTTAGCTATCATATTTTGAAAATAGAAAAATGACACCTGGACACGGGAATCGAACCCGGGACCTTTGGCTTAGTATGCAAATACATTCACCACTGAGCTATCCAGGAATAGTCCCGTGTCCAGGGTAATTCTTCACTCATATTTTAAGGCAGAGTCTATGATGGACGTGCGGAAATCATCGGCTACAAATGTGTGATTCGGATTCCACGTTAAACTGTAGGTCCTCCATTTAATCTCACAATCACCCTACCATTATACATTAGCGTAAGTGCGTATAACCCGAAAGGGTAGTAAGACACGGTGCTAATAATAATAATAATAATAATAATAATAATAATAATAATAATAATAATAATACAAATGTGTGATTTTATTAAGATCAATGGAGCAATGGAGCAAAATAAATGTGCGTAAGTAAAATTCAAACTCCCTTATTCTGTATCTGGCGCTGTACGTTTTGGCAAATTTAGTTAGTACAGTTTCAACTAGCTTTTTTTTTACGTTCACTATATAGAATAAGAAAAAAGTAAAAAAAAAAATTGTGTTTAGTGCACGCTCAATTCAAAGTGAACACATAGTTGGGTCACTTCGTTGCGTAAACGTCCAAAGTAAAACATTTTCACTTCTGACAGGTCATTTGTACTATCAGTCAGGCAATGATCTCAGAAAAAAAAAAAGTTCGAGGTATAAATAAGCACATTTACAGGAGGAAAAGTATGAATTGTTGTTACTCACCCCCTTCATCCAGACTGTAAAAAAAATATCTTTAAATCAATAACATTGTGTATAACCGCTGATAAGCCTTTGCGGAACGGAGCGAACTATTAGAACTCCTTCGTCAAGAGTCTAGTCTGCAAGTCTCGAGCGTTAATAACGGTGAGCACAAGGGACATTCGGTCAAAAATTAATAAAAGTGGGGAAATCTCGCAAACATAAAACTATTATACTTAGTCGACGTAATGTGAATCTGACGTCTGACGATATTTTGGACTCTACAACACCCTTAATATCGGTCAACAACAATACCTGCTGACTACTTCCTAGCACCCCTCATTTCCTCACCTTTGGAGATCCAGCAGAGTTGATCATCATTTTCGTAGTGGTAGCCCTGGGCGCAAATACACTTCAATATGCTGGCAGAGTCCGGGAGACAACCACAGGTGAGACCGTAGCTGGAGCACAGCTCAGGGTACAAGTAGGAGCACGTGTTGTTGAAGATCTTCACTGTGAAACAAAACACTCTCTTTAAGGTGGGGTGGAAGGGGACGCGCCAAAATAAATAAATATTGCTTCAGTACAAACATAGAGTTTAATTTTATTCACATGTGGGTATCATCAATTGTTGAATATCTGTTTTGAGCTTAGCGGAATTAGATGACAAACTTTTTAAATGAAGAGAAAAAGTTGTCATTAAATTACAGAACACCATTGACAGGTATTCAAGAAATTTTGAGATCATGTGAAGAAAATTAAATTCTATATTTGTTCCGGAGCAATACTTTATTAATTTTGGCCGAGGAAATGTTTTGCCATTTAAACCACAAAAACACTGGCTTTTTATCGTATCCCCTTCCATCTCACCTAAAGAGTGAGGTGTACCTGTGAAGAGATCTGAAATTAGATTTAGATTTGAAGCAAACTTGTAATTGGTGGTTAGGTGTTTATTGTTCTGAAAGCCCTCCGACCCACTACACTAGTGCATAGCTGGCAGGGAGAAAGATTGAGGATTATTGTTCTGAAAGCCCTCCGACCCACTACACTAGTGCATAGCTGGCAGAGAGAAAGATTGAGGATTATTGTTCTGAAAGCCCTCCGACCCACTACACTAGTGCATAGCTGGCAGAGAGAAAGATTGAGGATTATTGTTCTGAAAGCCCTCCGACCCCTACAATAGTGCATAGCTGGCAGAGAGAAAGATTGAGGATTATTGTTCTGAAAGCCCTCCGACCCACTACACTAGTGCATAGCTGGCAGAGAGAAAGATTGAGGATTATTGTTCTGAAAGCCCTCCGACCCACTACACTAGTGCATAGCTGGCAGAGAGAAAGATTGAGGATTATTGTTCTGAAAGCCCTCCGACCCACTACACTAGTGCATAGCTGGCAGAGAGAAAGATTGAGGATTATTGTTCTGAAAGCCCTCCGACCCACTACAATAGTGCATAGCTGGCAGAGAGAAAGATTGAGGATTATTGTTCTGAAAGCCCTCCGACCCACTACACTAGTGCATAGCTGGCAGAGAGAAAGATTGAGGATTATTGTTCTGAAAGCCCTCCGACCCACTACACTAGTGCATAGCTGGCAGAGAGAAAGATTGAGGATTATTGTTCTGAAAGCCCTCCGACCCACTACACTAGTGCATAGCTGGCAGAGAGAAAGATTGAGGATTATTGTTCTGAAAGCCCTCCGACCCACTACACTAGTGCATAGCTGGCAGAGAGAAAGATTGAGGATTATTGTTCTGAAAGCCCTCCGACCCACTACAATAGTGCATAGCTGGCAGAGAGAAAGATTGAGGATTATTGTTCTGAAAGCCCTCCGACCCACTACACTAGTGCATAGCTGGCAGAGAGAAAGATTGAGGATTATTGTTCTGAAAGCCCTCCGACCCACTACACTAGTGCATAGCTGGCAGAGAGAAAGATTGAGGATTATTGGGGTGGAGGGAAGTCAAAGTGAACAAAATATTGTACATGAGGACTTGTATTTTATTTGTTTTGACGACCTTTAATTTTTTCACACAAGACAGTTAAATGTTCTTGTTTTGTTACTTTCTCGTATAAAGAAACTATTGTAATAGTAAATATTTTCCCTCTCGAGATTATAATAGATCTTGATGTTTTATGTGGCCCTGAATTAAAAGAAATGAGTAAAATAATGCTATGCATTCTTAACGAGTGCGTGAATAAATTGGGCTAACTTTATCAAATTTATTTTCTGCTTGCATCTATCTATATACACTGCAAAACCCACTCACCGACTGACTCAATCACTCATCCCTCTATTTCCCCAATTCCTGAGCCTGAAAACTTACAATTCTGCAGGACTTAGGAAAAAAAATACAGGCTTTTCCACAATTCGACCTCTAAGGGTAAAAAAGGGGATTTGAAATGTTTCAAAATTCATTAATTCACTGAACAAATGGACATAAATCTTTGAAATTTAAAATGAAAGTTTTTTTCTAAAATTGAGTTAGACATTTTTAAAGGTTTTCAAATTTCATTCTTCAAGGGTGTATAGAGGGACAAAAAAGGGTGGAAAATCTCAGGTCATTTGATCTTGATTAAATTTGATACCTGTAGGTTGTTCATGTCACAAAACACGAACATAACATTAATTTGTGTACGGCATTCCCACGATGGGTCCCAAAGTGCATTGGAGAAAAGAGGGTGGGGCTTTCAAAACTAATATAAATAACTACTTATCAGTGCGGTAGAGAATTGAAATTTGTCAGGCATCTAAAGGCACAGCTCCAAATAATTATAAATATTTGACCTTATTTAATTTTGAAATCGGGAATTAGGGTGTGAGTGGGGTTTATTAACAAGAGAAAAATACTTGTAGGTATGGTAGAATGTTTAAATTTGGCAATCAGGTAGGACCACTCCAGCGTAACAATAAAATAATAAGTCCTAAAAATGTATTGTAAGGCTTGTTTTGGGCTAAGCCAGTAGTAAATAATCACATATATCATATTCGTTTCGGGCATTGAAATTGATTGATTTTTCACACCTAAAGAATTGCCGAGATTTGATTCAAAAGGCCATTTATATTTAAAAGTTTTCAAGTCTAGGACGAGTCTGTCGAATGTGAAATGCTGATAACGGACTCTTAGAACGGTATCGGCTTAATATCCGTCCGTGAACAGATGTTTTGAAGCGATGTGTGTCTATAGCAAACATAGATAGAGCAGGGCAACAAATCACATATTTATCTAGCGCAAGCACAAATAAAGAGAAAAAGAACAAACATATTTAGGGCTTGGTACAATAATATGTTATACCACAACAATAATATAAATAATTCATATTTAATTGGGTTCCTATACGTCTTTACATGGATCTACAAGACTATTTTTTAACGATTTCTAAAACTTGAATGTTTTACCAAATAAGGGTTAAGTATAGTTATTTAAGTTGATGAATTAGATTTTTAAACCTCAAATATTATTTTTTCATTTGATATATTGTTATGACACATTTTCCCATGGCTCTTATGTGTTTAGAAGGAAAGGTTGGGTGATAGAAAATCAAAACAGAGTTTGACGAATTTGAGCCAATCAGGGGCAAACCATGTTGGGTTAAAGGGAGTACAAATTGAGCTCACTACGGGTATATATGTATTTATTACTATTATATATATAATATTACATATATTTATTATTAATTATATTAATATTAATAATATTGTGTTAATTAATATTATTAATTGGTGGCCTGGTGGTCTAGGGGTAAGGTGTCAGACTTCTGTGCTGGTGGCCGGGGTTCAATCCTCGGTCCCGGCACAGATTTATCTGATTACCAAACCCTTCCTACACCTCTGACAAGACATCTTATGAATGTGGGGAATGCCAGGCCACCACCGTGGTTCGGATTCCACGTTAAACTGTAGGTCCTTCATTTCATCTCACAATCACCCTACCATTACACATTAGCGTAAGTTCGTATAACCCGAATGGGTAGTAAGACGCGGTGCTAATAATAATAATAATATTAATTAATTATATTAATGTTATTAATTAATTAATTATATGTATATATATATTATCACCACAACTTACTACCTGTTCAGGTGATAAGCAAATATGTTAATCACTCTAATGCGATAGGGATGAAGAAGGAATAATTTTAGAGGTGGTCTACACGCATTTGAGTTGAAGAAGAGTGAGAAACTAGTAAGGAAAACCCACCGTCAGTAGACCTGACCAGGAATCGGACCCCGATATCCTCGTCGTCAGTAGGAGATTCGTGAAGCATTAGACCATTTGGCCACTAAAATGGGTAATACTGATATAGCCATATGAGTTAAAAAGGGGGATATTAATCAAACATCCTCAGGGCACGGACCTCTATATTTTGAAAGAGAGATAGAACTAAAATATCCCAGGGGGCAGACCTCTATGGTTTAAAAGGAGGATACTAATCAAACATCCTCAGGGCACATACCTCAATGGTTTGAAAGGAAATAAGAGGAGTGGGGTTATAACCTAAGGGGACCATTAAACCTTGATTTTCTTTCCTTAACAGTCCCCAACATAAAACTAAGGACTCGTAAAAAATTTGTCTCTGATTTGTTTAATAAATTAATGAAATTTGAAATGTAACTGGATTAAATAAACATCAAGTGAGTTTCTTAAGATTTTAAATGTAAGATTTATTAATAATGCACATTATCGTGGTCCGCGATGAATTTCTCTCACTCATTCCGACTTTTAGATTTACGTGTATAGACTAGCTTATTACTTGTATGTGTCGTTTCCTCCTAACCTTCATTTGCCTAAATATAAAAAATGGCAGCTATCTTGTCTTGCTGCCATAAGTGAATTTAGAGTGACTGTCCTTGAAATGACAAGAAAAAAATTGTAATTTTAATTTAACTCGATAGTGTTTACTCAAAACATGTCCCTACTATAGTCAGCTACCCGCCTCGGTGGCGTAGTTAGCTAACGCGCTAGTCGTGTTAAGCTCGACTGCTGAGGACGGGGAGATCGAGGTTCGAATCTCGGTCGGGTGAACTGGGGTGGTTTTTCCTAAATGGTTTTACACTCTCTCTCCACGCAAATGCGGGTTCACTTCCTCTAATTCAACCTTGCCAAATTCCCAATCCATTAGCGTAATTAGTACTTAAAGCGTATAACCCGAACGGGTAGTAAGACGCGGTACTAAATAATAATAATAATAATAGTCAGTTACATCATGAATATAGATTACTAAGATTAACTGACCTAACAAAACAAGGTTAAAAGGCCTACTTTTAAGGAACTATACGAGTAGATCTACATTATTTTTAGAAAAAAGATGGGAAACCTCATCTTTGGAAAAATGAAAAACCAGCCCTTCAGTTAACTTATTGGGAATTGAATCTGCGACTCTATCGAGTCAAGTCCACTTCATTAACCGGTATCGCACACTGTCATAGTCTTACTGGTTAGACTTGTGATTGGTCGAGCAGGATGTTACAGTCAAATTTTCATATGAAGTCAGCTAGAAAAGTTACACGGTCTGGTTTCACGTATTCATACGTCAAGTTATGTTATCCGTAACTGTCACGTTTAATAGACTAGATCAGTACCTCTAAAATAGCCCTATTAATATAGTAACATGTTATAAAGCTGTATTGTCTTAAATCCTACTCTAGATGAATGATTGTGACATAAATGATAGTCTAACGGAATCCTTCATAGTGGCTTGATTCCAGACAGGCGTGAATTCAAGGGGGTCAAAGGGTCAGTTTACCCTATGAAATTTAAAAAGTTAATACAAAAAACAAAATTAAAGTTCAAGTTTAAGAAAGAAAATACAACACATATAAATTACACACTTTTTTTTTAAAATCTGCTTACACGCAGAAACTTATTAAGCCGGGTTCACGTATGCATTAATCGTCCATGACTAACCAATGTGCGATATAACTCACGCAAGTGTGGAAAAAATATTAGTTTTCACGTAAGAATATTTGTTGTGCATAGCGAGTAACTAACATTGCTCCTCATATAGACGGTAGACTAACACACATCAAGGAAGACTAATAATCGCTTGAGAGCAGTTCGTCCACTAATATAGAATATAGAGTATGTGTGGATAGCAGGAGCAGTGGACCTGTGGGGGACTCTCACCCCCTGGAATAACCACCCTCCCCTAGATATATTTTAAATCCTCTGATATTATCGATTATGAAGCTGAAAGATGGCCTTAAATCAAACTCCAAATGACTTTTAGATGCATTTTATTATCAAAAATTTGCCGAATATTACCACTTCAAATAACTACTAGACTAGAGGCATCTAACTGACAGAAAAATTCAGGGGAAGAAGGCTCTAAATAGCTTTTAGATGCATGTCATTTTGAAAAATTTACAGGTGAGGACCACCCCAAATAAGCTAGTTTATAAAATAATTCTATTTTCTAAAATTTATATGGTGTAATACTACTTCAAAGATTATCTTCTAAAGGTATCAAATTATCGTAAAAAATTAAGGTGGGGTTCACTCTAAATAACTTTGAGGAGCATACAAATTTCAAAAATTTCTGGGTGACGAACACTTTAAATCAATTATAAAATAATCTAACTAAAAAAAATCAAGGCGAAGACTACTCATAGCCTCTATAATGAACCATTTTTCAAAAAATTGTTGAAAAAGGGCCACTCCAAATGGTTGGTTTATAAAAACCATCTGATTTTTATTAAATGGTGAGGATGACCATGGTTCGAAACGTAAATAAGATTAAATATGAATGAGAAACTATTAAACGACTTCAAACATAAACTCAATATTGTAAGTAACTATGTTATTTATAATTTTGAACCCCTTTGAAAATGATCTGCATCCGCCCCTGATTCCAGATGATGCCTATTATCACTCCACATGTTACTACTTAACTGATCTATCTGGACTTGTAGCTAAACTTGTGGAGTAAAGACAAGGAAGGTAGAATTTATAGAAATGTAAGTTAATCATATTTGCGTCCATAAATAGTGGGGGAATCATTCAGGAAAATCTAGTCTAAGTGCAGATGGCAGTGATTTGAATCCCTGCCTCTTTGTCACAAAAAAAAAACAGACTAGACGAGCTCGGCGTTTAGTACGCGTGTCCACTGTTTCGTGTCTAACGTATTTGATATGTTATCACTAAAAGGATGAGTTCGTTTCTTTATCCATACACCAACATTCCTAGTGTCTAAGTGGAGTGTTCAATGGTGTGTGTGTTGTTCAAAGAGTTTTTAATGTTGCGTTCAACTCAAAATGGTCATACGTGTCTCAATCTAAGTGGTAGGGCTGAGGAAGGTGGAGAGAATTTCACCAGCATCAACATAAACAGAGAAAAGGGGGAAACTCTTGTAATTATTTTTTTGTAGAAAAGTACCCCATTGAAGCTGTCATGTATTCAAACACTGGCCTTTCCCTTCAACGGCAACCAAGTGCATTGTGAGTCTAACGTCTTAGACCACTTGGTCCCCATTGTGGGTTGTTGTACACCAATTAGAGCACATAAAGGTAAGATAATGGACACAAGCTGGAAAACGGACACTTCCTCAATGTCTTTCAGCGCTCGTTCACCTACTTTTCTTGCATCGTCGATTGTCCCTGGTGGCTCCAGAACCAGCAGCGCATGCGCAGATTTTGTTCAGGCAAAACACGTCATCTGCTCTCACGCAGTCACTGTCTTTTGCACAAGATCCACCCAGCTCTAGAAAATAAAGATAGAATTAAAAGTTATTTGTTTAAAAATATTGACCCAAATGGGGAATATTTGATAAAACATTATCTTCGTTAATAATCTAGGATTTTTGATATTTTCTTGGCCGAATAAAATAATGTAGTATTTTCTCCCACTGCGTTTCTCTACCCATTTGGGCTATACTCAAGAATGAAAGTGATTGGTGCTAAATAAATATGAGACCTTCTATAATAATCAATGAAATATAATTATTCAGATATGATTGTATAAATTAGACACCATAATAATTGTACATTAAATAATTTAAGGATTAAAGAAGAGAAATGATTGAGAATGGATATTTAACTACAAACTTCGTTCATGGACTGGTGTTTAATATCAATTTAGTAAGTAAAGTTAAAAATTAAAATCATAGTGTAACGTGAAGGGCCAGTTTCATAGAGCCGGTTTAGGTGGAAGGTGTTCGACACCGCTTTTTGTGCCGATTACAACGAACAGAATTTAGTGTTCCCTACTGTTCTGTTGTGTTCTCTCCAGTGTATCAGTTAGTCTTTAAAAGTTCACGCCCTTTTAAGCTATAAAGGCTCTCAAGCGTTCAAAATTTAAATATTATGTCACGTTTGAACTGTAAAATATCCTCGCGAGTTTTTTGAACGTTTTTGTTTGAAAACGTAGCAAACAGTCCTAGTATTTACTAGGAATTGACATCTAACGTCAATATTTTTTTAAACATTGATGTTTGTTAATCGCTAATTTTCAATCACCTATGTAGAAGGTTCGATATTTGCTACATTTATGTGCGTTGTTGAAGTTTAAGATTAATTTTTTACTAATTCAATTCAGTCACAATAATAATGTTATTATAAAAATATCCACTTTTATTTTGTTCTATAGCACTGATACTAGCAGTCGATGTTTTTTTTATCAATGGACACATAATTGACTATCGTTTAGTCTTCCCCCTAGTGGTTACCTGTATAACAGGTGTCGTTGCCTTGAAGAGCATAATACCCGGGCAGACATGCGCACTCGCCGAGGAAACAATTGGAATTAGCCAGCCCGCTACAAGATGAGTTGTCTGCGCAAGAGTCGCCCACTTTCACAACTGAGCCGTTCACGGAGGTGTCGGGAGAATCAGCGTCGTCGTCTTCAGAAACAGCAAACAGCCCTGCAAGACAATTGCATTTATTAACTGAACATTTCAATGCCAACGTGCTATTTTCAATTTATCTTGACCTATATACATAGAAAGATAAACTGCATACTTATACTATATAAAATATATATATACATACATTAGAATATACCTGAAAAAAATAGGTTTTATTTATATATATACATATTAGAATATACCTGAAATGATAGGTTATATATATTTTTATTAGAATATACCTGAAAAAGATAGGTTATATATATTTATTAGAATATACCTGATAAATATAGGTTTTATATATTTATTAGAATATACCCGAAATGATAGGCTATATATATATTTATTAGAATATACCTGATAGCTATAGGTTATATATATATATTTATTATAATATACCCGAAATGATAGGTTATATATATATTTATTAGAATATACCTGAAAAAATAGGTTATATATATTTATTAGAATATACCTTAAAATATAGATTTTATTTATATATATATTAGAATATACCTGAAATGATAGGTTATATATATTTTTTATTAGAATTTACCTGAAATGATATGTTATATATATATATTTATTAGAATATACCCGAAAGAGATGGGTTATATAATTATATATATATATTAGAATGTACCTGAAATGATAGGTTGTATATATATTTATTAGAATATACCTGAAATGTTAATTTTATCCCTCCATCTGCGTCTAGGTCTTTCCAATGATCTTTTCCCCTTGGGTTTTACTGTCAATAATACCCTGAACACGTTTATATATTCTCCCTTTCCTGCTGCATGTCATGACCACCATAATTTAAGAGACTTGACTATTCTGACAATATATTGGGTATAGTACAGGGTACGTAACTCATAATTATGTAACCTCTTCCACTCCCCAGTCTCCTCTTCCCTTTTTGGACCAAATTTCTTCCTAAGCACCTTGGTTTCGAACAATCTACACTATTTTTTCGCCATGTAAGGTAAGAGACCACGTTTCACACACATAGAGAACAACTGGTAAAATTATTCTTTTGTATATTCTGAGTTTTACATTTCTTGACAGCAGACGAAATGTCATCAACTTACTGACCAAGTAATAGCATGAATTTCCCACCTGTATTTTTTCCCTAATTTCCACTCTAATATCGTTATTTATAGTTAAAATCCTTTCAAAATATTTTAACTCGTCAACCATGTGAAATTACATGTTGTGCGAAGTAATCTCTAAATTTTAGACCTCAATCTGTGTTATCATATAGACCCTACTTAGTCTTTTTAGCGTTCACTTATAAACTTATTTCCTTACTGGTCTATAATACCATTTCTGTATTTTTTACAACAGCTTCCTTACTATTGCTCAACAAAGCTAAATCATCTGCGTATCCTAATAGTTGCATTGTAGAGTTTAAGGGGAATCGTGCATCGAAAATACTCTTTAAATAATTAAAAAATACTTCTACATTTAAAAATATTTTTTTATAAAGCAGTTTGTAACTATTTATTTAAGTTTTATCATATTGTGTTAAGGTTTTAAATGTATATCAATTTTCTGGTGGATTAGTTGTGAACTAGCAGATGTTTAATGATTGCCTCTACGAGGCCAGCTTTAATACTTTTGATGAATCCATCTCTTGGTGTAAATAGTTTTAGCTCATCACTTCGCTTAATATACTTTTACGTTGAGCTTCCATGTTTGACTGACTTGACAATACCTGAAACTAGCCAAGAATTTAAGAACTTTGTCCTAACATAGTGGACAAATGCCCTTCCCCCTTCTCCCTTACTATTTTATTTCACAGGTTGAACTTGTGAGGGCTCTGGACACTGCCACGTAAGCAAACATCTCGTGTTGCAGCAAGGTTAGAATAGAGTCCAAGAACCTTAGTGTTGAAGATCTTTTCTCAGAAGGACAAGGAAACTCGTCTGGTCAGCTCAGTCTACCATTTAGTGATTCAGAGCATTAGGTTGATCGTGCACCTTCAAACCTTACCGGAAATATTTTACAGATTTTTTTTTTTAATATGGCTAAAAACCCTCCACCAACTCGTATTCGCAAGAGGAATAAATTTGTTAAATATGATCGCTAGATGGAAAAGAAGCTAACTGGCAAGTAACTATTTTTAATAAATATATATCTATATGGAATATTCTAAATTTGATAAAGACTGTCATTCTTGTTTTAAAGATAACGTATTTTGTTTATGAATATTTTTGTTTTAGAGAAGTTAATGAGGCTAATAGCAACGTTATGACTATGGAGTTTGATTCAGTCGTGTCACCACAGTCTAGTATACAGGGCCGTAACTACCACCGGGGCAGTGCCCTAGGGCTCCCGGGCATATAGGGCATTAATACTCTTTAATACAGGCATCGTATTTACTTGGAAAAGAGAAAATACTTGTCATTTGTTTTATATATATATATATAATAAATCATTTTATGATCATTTTATCGTATTTCTAAATATTTAACCGAATAAAATATTTGTATCCACAGCGTGGGTGAATCATTGTAAAGAACTTGTTTCCGTCATGTTCAGTCACATGGTATAAATTGTTCGCTTGCCATTTGGAAGTAACGACGTTTTCAAGGTTATTTCAAAAACTTTTTTTATGGAAATCTATATTATTTTTAGCAGAATCTTATTTGAGGTGAAAACTCAAACAACTTTTGTCTGAAATATTTTTTTACTTGATCTCTATTTTCAAAGATACCTGACATAATATCAATACATTATTACAATGCTCTATTTAATATGAAGGGGTATTAATTTTCAGGAGCTATGGTTTTACTATCACAAAGTATGACAAATAATTGCAATAATGTTCAAAATGTTCAGTGTTATTTTCCATGCAATAATACATTTTAGCTTAAAATAAACCTCTGACATTTTGAAAAACAAGCTGTGGTAATCCTTTGGTAGAGTTCTTGGATCGCGGTAGGCTATGATTAGTAAATAATAGCCCCATAACAAAATCTAAAAAGGTTTGATCTAAGGATCCTGCAGCCCATTCGATAGACCCTCGTTTAACAATCCAGTGGTTCGGAAATATATTATCGATACATTGGGCATCGTATTGTATATCCCAAAATACCAGCCCATTTTTGAAAATAAAGATCGAATAAAAAATATGTTTCAATTAAAAGTTGTTTAATTTTTTTAAATAGATTTTGATTTCACAAGGTTTACCTAGAAATAATAATATTTAGCACCACGTCTTACTACCCGTTCGGGCTATACGCTTTAAGTACTAATTACGCTAATAGATTAGGAATTGGGAAGGTTGAATTAGAGGAAGTGAACCCACATTTGCGTGTAGGGAGAATGGAAAACCATTTAGGAAAAAGCACCCCCAGTTCACCCGACCGAGACTCTAACCTCGATCTCCCCGTCCTCAGCAGTCGAGCTCAACACGACAAGCGCGTTAGCAAACTACGCCACCTAGGCAGGTTTTTACCTTGAAATAACTTTTAAAATGTCCACCAAAGCTTAAATGAATATTGCTATCCTCTTTCCCTTTGAGAACCACACACATTTTGTTCGAAAATATGTATTGTATTTTGCATACCTTTCGAGAAAAACAGCTGGAAACTTTAAAAAAAAACATCTTATACATAGACTCTCTCTCTCTCTCTCTCTCTCTATATATATATATATATATATATATATATAATATAGTTTCATAGCAGTATATATATATACACACACACAGCTATGAAACTATTGATTTCGTAAAATATATATTTCAAATAAAATATATTTGTTTTACAAGTATTAAAACTTTACAATGATAAGTTATTTCGTATCTCAAATAGCGGCGAAGATATTATCAAACTTGGAAATATCCTCTTATATAAAATACCCTTAAAGTCATTTTTATGGGAAAAGGAGAATTGTTATTTGTTTGTAATATTTTTTTAGCACCGTGTCTTACTACCCGTTTGGGTTATATGCCGTTTTAATATTAAACAATGCATAGATACGAAATTTAATCAAAATCGTTAGAGCGGATTTCGAGAAAATTGATTTTTTTTTGCCCTTCAGTAAACTATTCTTAATTATTTTAAGGTTAGATATCCAATTCCCAAAACTCCTGTGGGGCCCTTATGAAAACCACAAATAACAAGTTTTAGCCCGATTAGTAAACTGGTTTTGGCTATGGATGTGGATTCACAATTTCACCGAAAAACAAGCGCAAAACAGAAACGGAGTCACGTGACGAGCTTTAAACCAATCACAAGATTTCCCCCTCTTCGGCGTGAACTGTTTTGCTAAAGTTAAACTCATTCGCTATAAGATGTTTTGGCACGGAATGACCAATCAAATCTTAAAACCAGTCATCTCAAACCAGTGGCCAGTGCGCATGCGCTGTAGAGATAAAAGCAAACAGACAGCCTCGTTGGTTGTTGTGAGGAGATTTGAAATAACCCGTTAATGGAAAGCGTGTGTATCAATATATTGGATTGTGCCACGACACAGCGTTATAATATGTAAACTTACATTAGTAGAATAATCTAGAATATATTTTTATCCACTAGAAAATAAAATATATTGATAATAAGTTTTTTATCTTTTGCGTTGCGATGCATCATGGGTAAACATACAGCATCGTATAGCTCCATCACTCAAGTAAATTCTGCTCTCCATTTTCGACGAACATATGCATCAATGTTAATGTTTTATCGCTTAATTCAGTAGAGAAACTTCAAATTAAATAATAATGATAGCTCTCACGAAATAACTAGCACAGTAGCTATTACGAAATTCTCGATGTGCGACATGGTTATTATTTTCATTTTGGTTTTGAGAATAGTTAATGTCCCTAATAAAATATTTTTTTTTCAGAACATAGTTTATGTACGTATACATTTATTTATTAAAAGGGCAAAGAAGGTTTTAAACAAACTAGTATAATTTTTAAATTATGAATATACTGTGCCAATCAATAAAAACAGTTTAATTAATACCACTTCCCCCAAAACTTTTTTTTTATAAACAAAAATATTTTTGTTTTACTTTTGTTTGAATGACAAAAATCACTGTCCTATTTACTAATATAATAATTCTAATATATTTTCTGCACATTCGTCGCCCTAATAGCTGATCATTCACACGGTAATTGTCTACATGTACGGAAATAACTATGGAAGCCTGTTCGGATTATTACTCTCACCTTTGTCCGAAGGGAAATGTGACGCCACTCTCTTCAGCTGACATGTATAGTTGCTATAACAGGTGGCTCCTTCAAATCTGCAATCCGCATCAATTCCACAGCTTTCACCAATTGCTGAAACATATTACCTTATTTATATATAAGATTCACTCACCACCCAAGTTTACTTGGATGACAGCTCAAAAAGGCACTAGAAATAGTCCCTAATGTATACCTACGCCTGACGCCTATAGCTGACATCTGTCACTTTGGATAGCTATTATAAAAACATATGGTAATGTATGAACGTGAAAGTTAACCACAGTAATTTAGGACAATATTATTTATATTTATTTAAGGTCAGGCACAAAACTTATTTATCGTTTCATTCCACTTTATTATTCATATCACTTTCACAAACGGTCTAATGAATATCGCTTCAAAAACGCGACCAACGAATTAAAATCTTGTAAATGATCATGACGCAAACAAGCTCTTTACAATGGTGCACACACGCAGTGGATAAACATAGTTTATTCAGTTAAATATTTCAAAATACGATAAAATATTCATAAAATAATGTATTATATAAGAAAAAAATCACAAGTATTTACTCTTACAAGTAAATACGATGCCTGTATTTAAAGGTATTAATGTATGCACTATAGTACACATTACAGATAGCGCACTCTTATTTTGCTGTGATTGGTAGGGTTTAGCAATTGTCTGTTCTGGATTTAAGTTAATTTATGATTTGTGTGATGATATGATCAGTCGGTTCAGAAAGTACACGTTGAATACCTCAAATAAATAAAAAAATACATAATTACAATAGCCAAGTGGTGCTTTTAGAGTCACCCCGGGACGGATATTTTACAACAGATAAGGTAAATATGAAAATATGACATCGTTAACATACCCACACAAGCTGACGTAAATATCTTCGTAATAATGACGTCACAAACTGAACTTCGTTTGCTTTGGTGTAATCTGTTTGGTCCATGTTTGTGTGTGCTTTCTTTCATATTAATGACGATGAAGTCAAAGATGGGAACACAAGTATTTAATTACCAAGAGGAACGAGATTTTCTACTGCATCTCCTTGTCTTACACGGTGTGTTCTAGAATAAACAGGTATCAAAACTCACCCTTGGCCTCCCTGCGGCAGTCGATGCCACCTCTGGAATAATAACCAAAACTGCATTCGCACAAGCCCACCTTGAGGTTGCACGTCGCTGATTGGTGGTCGTAGTTGACGTGACACTGCTCGCTGGTGCTGCATTCCCCTCCTAGACCTTTAGAAATAAGTAATTTATAGATGCCACTTTAGTTTGAGAGGGATATTTTGTCGGAAATGTTCAAATAGTTGGGAACAAACAGTTGATTTGTTTCCTTTCCCTGTCGGGGGTCACCGTGATGATGAAACAGAGTCGCCGGCCTAACGGACAGGAAGAAGAAGCAAAGAAGCTTCGAATACCTTCTTCACAGTTTAAGTTTCCATTGGTGCAAATTCAAACAAGAAGAAGAAAGGTAGGGATGTAATGACTGGTGAGACATGGTCCAAACGAGGTGTTAAGTAATGTTGGGCCGAATAAACCGGAAACCCTTGTTTAAAATGTAGCCGGACTCTTGGTGCAAATTCTAGATGCTCGTATTTTCTTTGTGGAAGAATTTTGGTTCCAAATATTACACCAAACTTTTTCAAGTGTGGTAAGAGTTGGTTAAATTTATAATTTAATGTGAGTTAGTCTGTAAATGTATAGTTATTAATTTGTGAAATCAACAGTGCAATATTTCACAATATAATAGATATCAATAAAAAACTAACGCAATAAAAGTTCGATTAATTAAGTTTTTCAATACGATCACTATGTCAATGGCTAGATATAATATATAAAAAATGAACGAAACAGTTCTTTACCCTCAAAACGAGTGCTGAATTTTTGGCTGGGTCTTGATACTAGTTCAGAGAATACACATTATAACGATGAAGATAGGCTTTAGAGAAAATATATTCGCGTTTGTATAAACGGCAAAAGGGAAAACCACTAGGGGGAAAAACTACTCTCAGTACACATTGGAAGGATTCGAAATCTGTTCTCTGTGTAAACTGTAAATCCAGTCTAGACTAGTTTGATGTTTCTTCCAAGTGCGGTTCACGAGCGTTATTAATGATTTAATGCAAGGAGTAGGAATAAGGATATCATAGAGGAACTGTACCCAGCACTAGAATAAAAAGGAGAAAACAATAGTGAATATTATATATGAAAGTCCAACACCTTAGCTCAGTTGGTAGTGCGTCTGCCTACTGAACTAAGGGTCCCGGGTTCGATTCCTGGCATGGCCGAAAAATCTATCATTGGTGAACTGTGGGTTTCCCCTTTCACGCTGATGAATTAACGGCTGTGAGATGGATGCTGTATCGGTTCTAGACTTGACTTGAGTTCGTTTATAAGTCGTGTATATAATCAGCTGAAAGTGTACACTAAACACCTCAAATAAATGAAAAAAAAAATTAAATGTTTATAAAAACACACCTTTAGTAAGCCCGCTAGTATCTGAGCCTCTGCCTCTCCATCAACTAGTGCAGGGATATTCAATTAGTTAACCAAACGGGCCACTCCAAAAATCATAATATTGGGTGGGCCAGTCATTTAATTCAATCTGGTAGTAATTCGGAACGTTATTTGATTATTCTTATGTTATTAAAAAAAGGGGGGGGGGGGAATTGAAACTTTATTTGATATTATATAATATTTATATAATTCAATGATATTTTTTAAATGTAAAAGTTAAAATAGGACTATGACTAGTAAATATGTAAAAGTATATCATGTCAAAAGCATTTAAACATAAATAATCATTATTAAAATATAAACCATTAATGGAAAAAATGACACTTTTGGGCCTTTACAAACTTGGTAAAATTTAGTTCATACGTTGTCGAGTTCTATGCTTATGAGTTTGTTAGCTATCAAAACGAGAAGATTAAATTAGATTAAGCTCTATGTGAATGTTTGCAAAAAGGGATTCTGAATATAATAATACTCTCTAACAACCTATGTCCACGTCTCGGTTACGGTCTAAATGTAAAGTTCACTTGGACTGGTGTGCTGGTGCAGGGGGAAAATGGGTTCAAATCCCAGTCTACTAAGAATGGTTTTTACCGAGTGGTCTCCCACTTTCTCTCTCCATTTGAATACGGGTCCAAATCCTCTGAATGATACCTTCCTCGTGACTAGCTCATATGTGTAATTAAATACGTACAGCCCAGAGAGGTAGGGAGACTCGGTGCAATATAAAACACAACCAAAAGGACTAAAAATGTGCGAACATTTGCAAGACACAATTAATAAAATACGAAGTCAAGGATATAGAGAGTTTGGTCATGTGCGGCACGAGGGGGGGGGGGGGGAGTAATAAGTCAGCGCAACAGCAGTGACTCAAATAAAGTCACTGCCATAGAGAAATAATGGTTGCGTCTAGTAAGGACCTAATCTGAAAGCTAGAAAAGCTACTTTGATCTACTTTCACGTATTCACACGTCAAGTTGTGTTATCTGCATCTGTCACTTTTTATATCATAAAACCTATAAAATAATAAAATAACCTAGTAAAATGTTTATAAACTTTGGCCGCAAAGAAATGTTTGTATTTTCTAAAATGCTCCTTCTATAAAATTTGTACTGTAGGCATGAGAAGTCTAGGAGTAATAAAACTATTTATCTTACCCACACTTTTCCAGCATCTGCCATGTAAGTAATGGAAGCCTTCTGCGCATGCGCAGATGTTATTCGCACAGATGGCACCTATGACCATTCTGTCGGCACACTGCTCACTGGCGTTACAGGCACTATATGGTAGAGCCAGCCCTGAAAAAACAACAACGTAGTATTGTGATCGAGTGGTTGGGAAGACAAACCACACTTATAAAGCAAATGTCCTGAGTGAGATTGATCGTTGAGACATTGTTTGGAGTTCGGTTAATTGCCTAGCCGCCTATGAAAGACTTTGACTAAATTCATGGCGTGGTTAAAGGGTCAATCTTCACGTGATGCAAAATATGGCAGATTTCAAGTGATGCGCTCACTTATGACTATAATATTAGGCACCAATAATTACAATCACGTTGAGCCACCGTTGTCAACTGTATGATCTGTATGCTACTTATAATCATTATTCCGCAACCGCACAATCGAACGATCTAATATATATATATATATATATATATATATATATATATATATGTAACGTATAGCTGTAGTGACTATTCTGCGAGTGCAGTGAGTGTACCCACCTCGGTAACTGGAATTTGGAAAGAGGGGGTGGGGGCGACAGCTGCAAATAGTCAGGTAGCAGTTTAGTTTTCCTGTGAGTGCGTTTGGGACTGGTCGTGTTAAACTTGTGTTGTGAACATGGTGTCCAAGTATTAAACGTGTATATATTGATGTATGATAGTTGTATTAAGATGTGTACCCTTAAGTGTAAATATATATATCATTTGTAAATAGAAAACACGCTACAATTGGTGGCAGTGGCGGTTATTGTGAACTCAAATTAAAATGGCAGAAATGTGTGCAAAACCAACAGTATACACGGGTTCTGGTGATTGGTGCGAGTGGCTGTTTCAGTTCCAACTGGCGGCAGAAATCAATGGTTGGAGTGATGAAAAAAAATGTTTGTTCATGGGTATGTTCCTCTCGGGGGTAGCTCTGAGTGTGTACAGAGACCTGCCAGATAGCGAGAGAAAGGTATGGGCAACATTAGTGGAGCGGATAGGGGACAAATTTAATGCACGTGAAAGAACAGAACTTGATAAATTACAGTTCCAAAACCGAACTAGGCAGGTAGGCGAATCGCTACTGGAGCTTGCTACGAGCTTAAGAGCCCTCGCGACTCGCGCATACCCAAATGTAAATAGCGAAGCTAGGGACGAATTATCGCGGGACCGGTTCTTGGCAGCTCTCGGGAGTGATATAAGACTTCGTGTGCGGCAAGAGCGGCCTAAGACACTGGACGCTGCCTTGAGTTTGGCTCTTGAGCTGGAAGCTATAGGTCAAGTGGAGGCAACCGATCCGGTGTGTCGAGTATCCGCAGATGATGAGTTAGTGCAGCGATAAAGACGAGTGACGCTTGTGTTGTAACTCAAGAGCATCACAAAATTGAACAAATGATGAACATGGTGATGCAGACAATGGATGCCGTCCACGATGTTTGTGAATCATTGAAAAATGTTGCAGGTACCATTCAGACAATGAAGCAATGTCAACGCGGACGAGAAATAAAGTGCTACCAATGCGGTGAACTGGGACATGTTCGGGCAAAGTGTGGTAAGAATAAGAAACAAAAAAACTAGTGCACGCCGGTGTGCCCGAAACCACACCGGCAATAAATTCTGATTCAAAACAGCACCGCATTGTAGTAGGAAGTGTGGACCCATACGCAGCCGTGTTCGTGGAGGGAAAATTGTGGGACGAGCCTATAGATTTACTGATATACACTGGAGCAGCTGTTTCCCTCATAGATGAGAAAGTTTGGCGACGAGCGTCAAATGGCAAACTTCAGCCAACGAACAGGTCAGTTATAAATGCAAGTGGTGATAATATGACTGTGCTTGGTACAGTGAGTGTACCCGTTAGAATAGGAAGCTACTTTGTAACACAGGAAATGATTGTTGCAAAGGGACTGACACAAATGTGCCTTATAGGCACTGACTTCTTACGCAGAAACAAATGCGATGTTTTGCTTTCGAAAGGAATAATGCGGGTGGGTGAAGGGGAAGTACCCTAAATAAGACACAAGGGGAACCACAGCCCGGAGTGTGCCGGGTGTCTTTGAAAGAGACAATCGTGATACCGAGTGGACATGAGGTGGTGCTTCAAGCAGCAGTCAGTGCGGACATGGGGATGGGGGTACTAGAAACAAATAGTCACCTTTCTGAGAAGCATGGAATTTTCGCGGCCCGCGTTGTAGTATCTTCCAAGGACAAGGTTATTCCAGTGAGATTGCTAAATCACACCCACATCCAGTGACTTTATATAATGGGACAAATATCGGATCACTGATGCCATGCGTCATCGCAGGGACGGTAGGGACTGGAGATAAAACTACCCGGGGCGAGAAGGCATCTAGCTTATTTGATTTAGATTCAGCCAAGCTTTCACCTACCCAACGTTCTATAGCAGAAGCCATGTTGAACAATTTTCCAGATGTGTGTTCTTGGGGGCCAAACGACCTTGGTCGTACTAATCTAGTCTATCACGAAATTGATACGGGTGTAAGTACACCCATCCGCCAACCACCGAGAAGAGTACCATTCCACCGTAGGGAGGAAATGAGAAGTGTTGTGAAAGAGATGAGCGAAAATGACGTCATTCAACCCTCAACCTCCCCATGGAGCTCACCCGTTGTTATGGTGAAGAAGAAAGATGGCGGAACTAGGTTTTGTATAGATTATCGGCGGCTGAACGATGTTACAAAGAAAGACGCGTATCCCCTCCCTCGTATAGACGATCTACTGGACTCTCTAGGAGGTGTGATGTTATTTTCCACAATCGATATGGTGAGTGGCTACTGGCAGCTGGAGGTTGCTCCTCAGGATCGTGAGAAGACCGCATTCACAACAGGAGATGGGCTGTGGGAGTTTAAGGTGCTTCCCTTTGGAGTTTGCAATGGCCCAAGCACTTACCAAAGATTGATGGATCTAGTTCTATCGGGCCTCCTGTGGGATACGGCATTTGTGTACCTGGATGATGTAATCGTGATTGGGAGAACCTTTGAAGAGCACATCAGTAGACTACGTGAGGTGTTCAAGAGGTTACGGGAAGCTGGCCTAAAAGTGAAACCATCGAAATGTAATCTATTTCGAACAACTGTGAAGTTTCTGGCACACGTTATTTCAAAGGAAGGTGTGGCCACTGATCCGGAAAAAGTTCGTGCAGTGGTGGACTACCCCATACCTAGTGATATCACTGAACTCAGGGCATTTCTGGGGCTATCTTCATATTACAGACGTTATGTAAAGGGATTTTCAAACATCGCGGCACCCCTGTACCAGCTCACACAAAAAGGAGAAAGGTTTAGGTGGAGTGAACAGTGTGATTGTGCTTTTAAACAGCTGAAACAACGTCTCACATCTGCTCCAATTCTTGCCTATCCAAGGATGGACACTGAGTTTATCTTGGATACCAATGCGAGTGGGACAGGCATTGGAGCTGTTTTAAGTCAAGTACAGGAGGGAGAAGAACGCGTAGTATCCTACCTTAGTCGAGCGCTAACAAAGGCTGAGCGTCGCTATTGTGTAACTAGAAGAGAGATGTTGGCGTTGGTGTATGCAACTCGACACTTCCGGAGTTATTTATACGGCAAAAAGTTTAAAGTACGCACAGACCACAACTCTCTTCGCTGGATGCAGCAGTTTAAAGAACCTGAAGGGCAGGTTGCCCGGTGGCTAGAGCAATTGGCCGAGTTTGAGTTCATGGTAGAGCATCGTCCTGGAAAAAGTCACGGAAATGCGGATGGACTATCACGTTTGCCATGTAAACAATGTGGGCAGGAGGAGCTTCCGGTATCCGCTATATCTCAAAATAACTCAAGCTGGGCACTTCATTGGTCAGATACGGATATCAGATTGCTCCAGGACGCTGATGAAGCCATCGGACACATTGCTAAACTAAAGCGGGAAGACAAGGAGAGGCCAACCGCCTGTGAAGCATCTAGTAGAGGAGAGAGCTACATGAGCTTGTGGGCACAGTGGAAACGACTGGAAGTACATCGGGGTCTTCTGTGCCGTCGCTGGCTGGAAGAAAATAAGCCGGACATACTTCAGATTGTAGTACCACGTCACCTATCTACTGATATTTTAAGATCGTTGCATGATGCAGTTACTGGTGGCCACTTAGGTGTTACAAAGACGTTAGAGAAAATACGACATAGGTTCTATTGGCCAGGGATGACCAATGATGTAGAGCTGTGGTGTAGAGAATGTCCTGAGTGCGCGAGAAGGAAATCACCGACCACCAAGCTGAGAGCACCCCTTGGGACTTACCTCGCAGGATTTCCCCTCCAGCGTGTAGCTGCGGATATTTTGGGACCCTTGCCAAAGACAGCTCAAGGAAACAAATACATTCTTGTAGTGACTGACCACTTCACCAAATGGACGGAGGCATATGCTATGCCAGATATGGAAGCGTCAACAGTAGCTAAGCTTATTGTGGAAGAGTTCATCTGCCGGTTTTGTGTGCCAGTGGAACTTCATACAGATCAAGGACGCCAGTTTGAGTCTAAAATATTCCAAGAAATTTGTCAACTTCTTGGGATAGAGAAAACTCGCACAACTCCATACCACCCACAGTCAGATGGCCTGGTAGAAAGATTCAATAGGACTCTATGCGCAATGCTTTCCCAGTACGTCAACAACTCTCAGGACAACTGGGACAAGGCCCTACAACAAGTTCTTCTAGCATACCGGTCCAGTCCACAAGATTCGACGAAGTTCACCCCTTACTATCTCATGTTCGGTCGGGAGGTGCGGTTACCAATTGACGTGATGCATGGAGAACCAGAGCCTGCCGACAGTGTTGTAGAGTATGCTCGGCAGTTAAGAACAAATTTAGAAACTGCACATCGTTTGACACGAGAACATCTCGGCAAAACACATCGGGTACAAAAAGATGTGTATGACCGGAAGTGCATGGGCAGTGCCTATAAGGTTGATGATCGTGTGTGGCTGCACCAGCCAGCAGTCAGAAAAGGAACCTCACCTAAACTGCACAGGGCATGGGATGGCCCATATATTGTGAAGACCAAAATATCAGATGTAGTCTACCGCATCCAACGTGAATCACCCAAGCCGAAACGGATGATTGTACATTTCAACCGGCTGAAGCCATGCAGTCCAGTCCTAAGGGAACCAACGTCAACAACAGATAGGGAAGGGACAGATATTAGTGAAAACTTGTCACCGGAGAAAGACTTAGGGCCTAGTCTTTTACCAAGAAGTTCTAGTTTAGATTTTTCTAATGAAGATGAAACAAAAACTAACAGTCCGGAATTAATTGTGCTACCCAGGATTATTCCAGAGAGGCGCAATCCTGCAAGGCAGAGGAAGCCCACGGGATACTATCTAGATGTGTGATCCTAATGACTTTCCTGAATAGAGAGAAGAAAAAACCTCTCAGTGTGATTGATATGTATTATAGTGGCTCAGGAGAGCCTTTTAAAAAGGAGGGAATAGTGTAACGTATAGCTGTAGTGACTATTCTGCGAGTGCAGTGAGTGTACCCACCTCGGTAACTGGAATGTGGAAAGAGGGGGTGGGGGCGACAGCTGCAAATAGTCAGGTAGCAGTTTAGTCTTCCTGTGAGTGCGTTTGGGACTGGTCGTGTTAAACTAGTGTTGTGAACATGGTGTCCAAGTATTAAACGTGTATATATTGATGTATGATAGTTGTATTAAGATGTGTACCCTTAAGTGTAAATATATATATCATTTGTAAATAGAAAACACGCTACATATATATATATATTAGGGTGTCCCAAAAAAATGAAATTATTTTTTTTTTTCGCATACCCTCTTATTTTTTTCCTTTTATGTCAAAACAATTGTAAATAATGTTTCATGTAATTTGGACCACGGCAACCCGTGCCGACTTGCATCTAAACATGTCAGTCAGTACATGTGTACTTGAGCGAGCGAACGCTGACAACACGTGTCTGTAGCGGAGCACCCAACAGCTGCAAATGGTAAAGATAAAACAAAAAAGATAAAGGAAGGTTTTGGAATGCTTCGACAGTGAGATTGCACAACCCGTGAAACATGTCAGTAGCAGTTTACTCAGGACAGCGCACGTCTACGTGTCAATGTGCTTATAATTCCAAGTTGTTTAATTAGTAAATGTTTGTATGGTTTTTAATCAGTGAACAGAACATGGCAGTGGAATTGTGTAATTCTAAAAAAGTGATATTTTTAATAGGTAATATAAGACATCAAATAACGGGTTCAAAACTTCCGTCTAATGGACAAGTTCTCGCAGTTTTGTTTTACAATATTCGAGAAGTGAATTTAAGTGTTAATGAAAGTGCAAATCTCGCTATTCGCGAATGTATTATATTTTGGGAAAAGGCACGCATACCTACCAAATTGTTGCCAAATTGTGCGAGCAAGCTTGTTAATGTGTATCAAGTTTGGAGAGACTTACAAAAAAAATGCAAAGAAATTACAAGACGTATTCAAGCGGCGACAACAATAATTTGTAATTAATTTAGACAATTTGTTCAACATTGCACATGCTGATGCACTTCAATTAATGAAAATAGAGGAAGATAGGATGTTCTTGCAGCGCCAAAGAGAGCCGGGCTGACCCGGTCACTTAGGTGGAGTGGATAAAAAATCTGGCCAAAAAAGAGGAAAGGGCGTGACTTCGAGCTGTCAAAGAAGACAATCGGCGAATAAAATATGTTTCCGATTCAACAACCTCGGCATCAAACGAACCATTGCAAGAAGATTCCTCTTCGAATTCTAGTGAAAATATAGATTCAGAAGATTTCCCAACACTGATCGAAAGCTCAAAACCTGGGACAAGTAAATCAGTATTGAGGAAAGACTTTATTACTCCAAAGTTAGTTGCTGCTTTAGACAGGTGTCAGTTAAGTATGCGAGATTCTGTGTTTATTCTTGAAGCTACTATTGATGCACTTGGATTTAACATTGACGAATTTCCGATAAGTAAGTCTTCAATTCAAAGAATCCTAACAGAAAAACGGAAGGAACGTGCGGAAAACATAAAAATTTATTTTCAAAACGATGTACCGGATGTAGTGACCTTACATTGGGATAGCAAACTGTTGCCTGCTTTGAGTGCTCGAAAATCGAAAGAAGAACGCTTGCCTATTGTTATTTCATTTGGACTAAAATAACAACTCATTGCTGTGCTGAGACTGGATAATTCCTCAGGCAAAGAACAGGCGCAGGCTATTTGGAAGGCGATCTTAGATTGTAATCTCGAAAACAAGGTCCAAATTCTCTGTTGTGATATTACGGCTTCGAATACAGGTCGTTTTAATGGTGCTTGTACGCTCCTCGAGCAAAAATTTGATAGGGAAATGCTTTTTTTCACTTGCCGCCATCATGTATACGAACTGGTGTTAAAGGCCATGTTCGATCTGAAAATTAAACAAGTGACAACAAGCCTGATATTCCACTCTTTAAAAAGCATAAAGAGAATTGGAAAAATATCGATTCCACTAAAATACAGTGCTATAGAGAAACAGTGGAACTGTTCAGAACCGTACCCAAAATTGAAAATTTGCTGGACTTTTACCGAGATGAACTTAAAAATGTTATGGTCAGAGAGGACTATCGAGAGTTGATTGAAATTTCTATGGTGTTTATAGGTGGAGATGCAGAAAAAAAAAATTAAAATCAGACCTCCGGGTGCCATTCACCAAGCTAGATGGATGGCCCGAGCGATTTACTCCCTAAAACTATCGTTATTTAGTTCTCAGCTGAAATTAAACACCAAGGATACGAAAGAACTGTTAGATGTCTGCTTGTTTATCGTAACAATCTATGTTAAACCATGGCTTCAATGCATTTTGGCAGTTAAAGCACCCTACAAAGATTTGTGCTTTTTGAAATCTTTGAAAGCTTACGAAAATGTTAATGAAAATATCTCGAAAGCTGCTTTACAGAAATTTCTCCAGCATTTATGGTATTTGACTGATGAAATAGCAGTATTAGCACTTTTTGATGATGATGTGGACGAAGAAACAAAATTAAAAATGGTGGCAAATTTACATAGAGAAAATTTCTCGTCCCATGAGAAAAGATACATTCCATAGAAGGAAGAACTTTGTGGTTCATTGTATGGTGAGTTTGATACATTGATTTTGTAATTGTTTATTTAGTTATTTATTTATATCACGCAATTGTTACATTTTTTTTACAGAAAAAAGCATCGATGATTTCATATCAGTCAAAAGCCATTCATTGTTTTCTAGACTCAAAATTGATGATAGTTTTCTCAACGAGAGTCCCTCTTCATGGGAGAATAACGCTTCTTTTCTAGACGCAAAAAAGACGAAATCAATACTTAGAGCAGTGAACGATACAGCTGAAAGAGCAGTAAAACTAATGCAGGACTTTCATGGATTAATAACGGTTGAGGAGGAACAAAAACAATTTTTGTTTCGTTGCGTACAAGAACACACGAAGATCTATCATGACTGTAAAAAGCAAACATTGAAACGAAAATATGATCAGTAATGTTTCTTTTACTGTAATATGTTAATAAATATCTGCTTTGATTAAAATGGTGTCTTATGTACCAAAGAAACATACATTTTACAATCTTTCCATGGTATTCCCCGTACAAGATCTCACGTTCAAGTTTGAAGTAAAGTCGGCACGGGTTACCGTTATCTTATTACAATAATACTTTTTATTTAAGTTACTGAGGTGAAATAGAAAAAAAATAGAGGGTATGCGTATTCAACTTTGCAAAAAAAAATTTTACCTTGTATCTTGGGACACCCTAATATATATATATATATATATATATATATATATATATAATATATAAGGCTAACACTAATAACCTGGGGTAAAGTAGAAATATGATATAGGCCTACTAATTATTAATTTATTATAAAAATATACTGATTGACAAAATTGACACAGACTGCTAAATTTTAGACGATGATAAACCACCCAAATGTGAATTTGGTTTGGAACCCGGTATGCTTGAGTTTAATTTATATGTGATGCGATTGATTTTAAATATGAATATAATAACTGCAAACCTACACGCTAATATCACCTTATTTTTTTCAAATATTATTATTATTGAGATTCACTTCTTAACTTATGCTATAAATTTATTCCATAAGAGTAATATTGTAGAGGCCTAGTGAGGCTAAAGTGCTATGTGGTGAAATCTAGTCTCGCTGAGGTACCTTCAAGCTGCAGAGATGTTCACTTAAAGGATGAGAATACGTTTACGTTGTTTAGCGGGACGATTTCAGAGATGATTAGGGCAAACCAACGTTACTCTGAGTGTGAGCTGGATAACAATGACTTAAATTTGAAAAGTCAGGAAAAATCATAAACCCCCTTTTCCATAACTCCCTTCTCTCTTACGCCCCTAAAGATATTTAGCAATTAATCAATAGCTAGAGAACTAACTATTTCAGGACTACACCATTATCTCGTGTGCTCTAAATGTATACAAACTTTGAAGGCACTGCGACCTGTCAGATGAAATGATGTAGAATTCTGGACACGTGCAGTTTTCCATTTTGTCACAGTTCAACTCCAACGCGGAACTCATCGAGCTAAACACTGTGAATACAAACAAACAAAAACACCATAAAGACACCATCAGTCGGACTTATTTTTAACAAATTTACATACATGTATAGATAAATATATAGACCGAAACTAGCCTAGAAAGTATTCAAAGGAGGTGGAGGGAATTACTGGTGACTGGTAGGTCAAGGTTCGAATCTGGGTGGGGCACTTGTGATAGTTTTCTACATATAATATATTAATGTGGTAATCCCCTTCCCTACCCACTAAAATGTTGGTAAACTTCCTCTAAAGTACCCTACTAGTAGTTAGAACGCCCGATTAAAGCCGCTACGCCATCCCTCATATGGGTAAATTATTGTGAGGCCAGATGGTGTGACGCAATCGTGATCGTGCTCAAACCCATCCGGTCACTATACAGGTATCGTCAACAAGAGGTCATTGACCTTATGTATAAATCATACCCATTTTGTCTCATTTGATTTTTTTTTTACGAAAGTGTGCCCCGTTGGTTTGAATCTTTGGTTAGGTTTTGGTGTGGGTTTTATTATATTTTATGGGAAGTGTGCCCAATTGGCTTGAATCCCTAAGAGGAGGGTGGTGTTTTTGGTTCGAATTCGCCATTGTGAAGTGTAGAATGTGTCAGAGATTCTCTCGCTTTGGGAGTTGAGAGCTAGCTCATAGGAAAGGGATAGTATTAGAAACGCCACTAATAGGGCCCGTACACGATCACTCATACTGTCAGTATTAATAAAGTAATAATTAATACTGACAGTATGAGTGATCATGTAATGACAGTACTGATGGACCGATGGATGGACTTACGAAAATACTGATGTGGTCCGAATTTTCTGAGCACACAGTGTCAGTACATCAGTCTTGCAAGTGGTGGGAGAAACTGACATTAATACTGACAGTAAGACTGAACGTGTGCGTGCACTTGTCAGCATTTCCTTCAGTCTCAGCAGCAAACATAGACTGCCCACGCCTTTTTATTATCTGCATGAAGGAGCTGAGACTGATACAGATAATGACGTGAAGACTGAATGTGTACGGTCTCGTGGTAAATACTAATTAATGCATACTGACTGATCGTGTAGGGGCCCTATAATGTTGGCAAGTAGAACCTCATTGATAGCGCTTGTGGTGTTATTGCCACGAACTAAAATATTCGAAGCGGGACGTTACACTTGGGACAACAACGCATTTTCTATTTAGGAATGTTTTATAAATTATATTAAATTCAATCAAATGTAACTAAATCCATTATTTTATAAATAAACCACGCTATCAAATGTAAAATCTAGAAAATCTATCTAAGCTACTTCTTTAAAATAAAGAATAAATTGCTAATAAAGCAGTAATAGTGAATTTTACATAGACTTCCCACTTCCTTTTCTATGGAATTCACGTTCACGCATGCGCATTACTCTGTGACGTCATTGCAAGCTGCTCCTAGTGATAGTGCCCCAAACTAGTTTACAGGATCAGCTGGTCTAGGGATTTTAGATCTTGGATCGATCTTTTCGAAAATAGATTCTTTGTTCTCGATTAATCGAATTTTTGGATCGATTCCATTGATCGATTGATTCACGTATCGATTCTTATTCTAGCGATTTCAAAACGATCGAAAGAAATCAAAACCTCGAATCGATTCAAGGAAATTTAATTTGGTTGGCTTTAGGAAATGTTTTAGTTACTAGAAAAATTTCGAAACCAAGTCTTGCAATCTTGGTCTACTAATTAGTTACTATTTGTCTTTAGTTAGTAAAGTGAAGAGAATAATACACCTATCTGCTCTTTCTACGTCTAGCTTCTGTAAATGATCACATCACGTATTTATTCTGTAATATATGTATGATGACGTGTTGACAAACAAGTCACTAGTTTGAAAGTATTTCGTAAAATATTAATATGCCCCATGGAGTTTTAGTAGTTATAGAATGCTTACATCTACAATCTGCACTTCCACCAAGCTAGTGATTCCCAAGTTTCGACACACACCCTCCCACAAAAAATGTGTGAGGTTTCCTCAAGACGAATGTCAACAAGTGTGTTTAGTTTTAGTACAATCACTAGTTCTCGAACGATTAATTTAAACAAATAAGGTGAAATTCAGAGTTTCTAAAAGATTAATTCGCTGTGACTGAGAAAAGAAAATAAGTGCGACCCTCCTGGGGTCTAGTATTTAAGGTTCTGGTTAGTCTCCAATATATAGACTGATTTTCTTAAGAATCTTCTGGAAGCTCCTGGCTCCCCAATCTACCTTTTGAGCTGGAGGGCAAAAACCTTTTAAAAAATACATAATTTTACTAAGTGCCTCCTTCACGTTGCATAAATATGGTTTTTCACCATCAATGATTCTTCTCTTCACCTAAAACATTTAAAGTGCTCCTCATTGTGAATAAAATATTATAGCAGCCCTACCACTACACACAAGTGCCCCTAAATTTACAAATTGGAGAAAAAGAAAAGAAACAAAGTATACATTGTATGTAAGACCATCCAGAGGCATTTAATGAGTCATACATATTTGCTGCCTCCCCCCTCTCTCGATATATTTTGACGGCCCCACCTTCCCCTCGATAGATTTTTGACACCTTTCCCACCCCTCCCCTCGATACATTTTTGACGCCCCCTCAACACTCCGATCGATACATTTTTTACGCCACCCCACTCCTGAATAAATTTTGGCCCTCCCCGCTCCCATCAATACATTTTGACGCCCCCCCCCCCTCACACCATCTTCGGTACATTTCGACGCCTCCCCACCCCTCAATACATTTTGGCCCTCCCCCTTCCCATCAATACATTTTGACGCCCCCCCCCCACACCATCTACGGTACATTTCGACGCCTCCCCACCCCTCAATACATTTTTGACACCTCCCCCACCCCCAGCCTCAATACATTTTGAGGCCCAGCCACCCCTCCCCTCAGTGTAAATTTCTAGATGTGCCACTTTTGGCTAGTGTAGTCAGATAAATCAAACTTAATTTACATGAATCGTTAGATCGATCTTTGGAAAATATATTTAATGCACTCGATCTTTTGCCTGAATCAATACTACACCTCTTGATCTAGATCGATCCAGAGAATCGTCACAGCCCATGAATCGAACATCCCTAAGCTGGTCCTATAAGAGCGACCACCCCATGAGCTAGCTGGAGACCAAGTCAGTAACCCTCTTTCAATCCCTTCACTTGTCTTTGGCACAGAGAATCTCCCCTTAAAACGTTCACCACGTGACGCACATAGAACTTCCCCATATTTATAGATAGAGAGGGGCTTGTATACACCCGTCCGAGAATGACTAAAGTAAAATCACCCCCAGGAATACCAGTACCAAATAATTAATAAAACTACCCTATATAATATTAAACAATGATCTTCATGGATTCGGAAAAGGGAAATAATTTATTTTGCTTTAAATACTGCCAGGAGGTAGCTTTGCTTAGTACTGAGTTAGCCCAAACGTAATATTTTATAACTAACAGCAATGAACACCTGTCTTACTACCCGTCCGTGTAGTTGAAAATGCCCACCCAATCGCTTTCTGTATGGATAATTAAACTTCTTTGTTAAGTCCTGTGGGCATGGCTTAAATAGAATAATAAATTATGTTCGCACTGTTTGGTGGTGTAAACCATTTGATTCCATAGTTGGACTCCCGGTACAGCCACAAAATGTACACATCGTTTACCCCGAATTTTTCAAGCTTAGCTGAAGGAACGAAACACATTTTCTAAGCTTTAGTTGACAGTGAAATTTTGTCAATATTTTATAGATAGACTTTCATTATTTTGCTAAACAGTTATTGTGGGTTTTAACCCCTTCCAATCCGAGAATATGAAGATATAATACCTTTTAAAATCTACTTTACTTTATTATAGCAAGTCACAATCTTGAAGTAGTTTCACTAGATACTTTATTGAAGTAGTTTCACCACTTCTTGACGGAATTCCACTAGTTAATGTCTTGAGGAGGTTGAACTACTTTTTTGAGTAGTTCCATTAGTTACAGTATTTAGTTTTGTGTAATCAACATGCCCTAAATTTGGGTGTTTGTTTGTTTAAACATTGTAATTTTGTGAATTGCAAGTGACAGAACGATTACAGCAACGTGTTTTGATGAGTAATTAAACCATAGGACACCATTTCTGACGGCCAAAGTGTCTGATGACCATTCTTTTGGCAATCAGGCCAAGAGGTGGTATAAATAGTACAATTTATTTAGCTAACAGGGCTGACAATTCACCATCGGTTCTAGGAAGATCACTCTCCCCATTTTGGGAGTTACGTGGGTTAGGACGCCGGATGATTGAGTGCGTGTGCTGGGGGGCTGCCACCGTGCCCCTTCTTGGTGGGCCTGCGTATTTTATCTAATAGTATTCCCGGCTACTAGTAGCAACTTTAATTTCAAGTCCAGCTACAATAGAGCCCCCGGCTGCTATTAAGTCAAATACGGTATAATAAACATGAGACTGAGTGAATTGAGAGTAACAATTACTATCCCCTGAACAAATTACTACACCAAAATCAAATATACATCAATATGGATAGAAATATTCAGTTACACTGCACCTTGTAATTTAATGTCCATTTTATTAAAACATCATAAATATTGTTTTATGAGCTTCATTGACTTTCTCTTTGATAACTTTTTTTTACCATAACTTTATTTCACGAAAGCTCATTAGTTGTATACAAATTGAAAAGAAAAAATTGGGAAGAGAATGTTTGTGTTTTTTTTAATTACAATAATTATAGCCCGCGAGTCTTATGAGTAACGTACAGGAAAATATCACAAAATATGGCGAATTACTCGACAGTGACGTCACAATTGTGGACAAGATGAACGAGGGAGTCACTCTGCCACATATACTTGAGATGGATTGCCTAGCGACATGCTTCTAATTAACAAACATTAGTTAGCTTTTACTATCCTAATATCGCTCCACTTTGTGTTTCCCTGAAAACAGCCTGGTAATTACAGATAACAAGATAACAAGATAACAAGGAAATACTCGAGCTTTGACAAATACATATTCTAATCTCCCTTATGAAACACCTGGTCCTGATTTAACAAGACTGCAAATTAGGCTATCAACGATGAATACATAGTAAGACTATGATAAGAAGGTATTAAATTTTTTTAAATTTAATTTGAGGTAGACAGTGATAACATTTTATGATATTAATATTGTTATTTTATAGGTATTGATAATACTTATAAGAATTTAAATATATATATATATCACATCCCTTGACGTATGAATATATTAAATAAATTTTAGTAAGTTTTGTATCAGTCAGGTACGGTTCTTCGTTCAAGGATCCTACTATAATTTATAGTCTATAGTCGGTCAGAAATCACATAAGGGATTTGAACATCCTAATTGTATAATATTGGCAGCTAACTCTAGCAGTTAATACTCAGCCATTGTTTATTTTGACGAACATATTTGCAAATATAATAAATATATACAACGGGGGATATTAGGACTTGTGCGTCAGTCTCGTAAAGTAGGTTTACCGGTGACAGAAAGTTTGTGGATTGAATCCCAGCGAGGTTATGAAGTGGTCTTATATTTGGCACATTGTTATTTGTTAATGATGTACTGTGCACTCCTAGTATCGTTTGTATGAGCTGTTTGAAAAAAATTAAAGTCTCGCTACAGTAAGGAACTTTTTGATAGCTATGAAAGCTAAAAACAATTTTCATATAGTTATACTTAAAGTCATGTGATCTGTGAACGTAAATTTAAGATATATATATATATATAATAAATACCTATGAAATATCATTAATATTATAGTCAAATTTACTAGTGTTGACCACAGAAAAAAGTATTTGTATTTTATTAAGAAATGTACCTTCTTACAATAGCTAGGCTGTCCAAAAGAAACAATGTGAATAATAAGGACAACATTAGTTTAAACTATCTTACAGAAGGTTCGCTTAAGGTTCTATCAATGTTTGTTGCAAGTAAGTTGTTTTGGAATCTCACAAAATATTTCTAAGAAGGATATGGACAAACACAGAGATACAAAGATTAAACATTCCGTCTGAAAAATATGTTAACAGTTATTTTTAGAAAACTATCAATTTTGACCTTTTTAGATAAAAAAATTTTTTAAATAAAAAAATGACATGTCCTGTCAGAAACATATTCCCACATTTCCGAAATAAAATAACAAAGTTTATTTTTGTCTTAGTATCTTACTACTCTTCTGGGCTATTCACCTTCTACTATACTAGTGGTACGGGGATAAGGTAGAATTTATGGCATTTGCTTGCAGGGATTAGAAGAAACAGACCAGTGAAAGTTACCTTAAGGCTATTTGGTCGGGATTCTATCCCCGGCCTCTCCATCACAGTTAAACCAAATTGTATGAGTCTAACACTTAGTCCGCGTGCCCATCTATGCAAGTATAACAAACTCTATGTACTATAAGCATTAACTAAATTAGTATAACTTCTCACATAGAAATAAATATTCCGGGTTCAATTCTTTGCCGGTAAAAATGTAGCATAGTGGAGCATACAAATAAATAAATAAATACATACATACATACCTAATCACGCCGTTCCCTTGTGAGGTAGGCAAGAAACTGTGAATATAGCTAAAAAAAAACGCCCCATACTTGATCCATCCTCACTTCTCTATCCTTACATACTCCCTTCACTTCATCAATATCTATTAACTAAATCACATGATCTTTTATTCTTAAAACTCTCTCTTTTACACACATGCGTCTACAACATTTAGCCAGGTGTTACATGGCTTTCCCCTTCCATTTGATCCACACACTCTACCTTCATATATAATTGCTTTGTCACTCGAGCCACACCATCCTCTCAACATGCTCTAACCAACGTAAGACACTTCTTTCACGTTTATCTGTTGGATTCCAGTTCAAACCACACTCTTTCAGCACCCATTCATTACTGACTTTGTCCATATGAGGTTTCCCACATACATTTCTTTGATATCTTATTCCAACCACATTTACCATGATCTTGTGTTTCTCCTGACAACCCACGCTTCACATCTATAAAGCAATGTTGGCGTTAACATAATTCTTATGTACTGCCCCCTTTGCCTCTTTCGATACTTCATTCTTTGCATTAGTCCGCATACAGCCAACTACCCTTTGAGATGGATTCACGAACCTGTCAATTTCACCTTCTTTACTTCCATTTTACAAAACATTCTGCCTAGATACATAAATAACTCACCTTGTTCTAACAGTTTTACATTTATACTAAACTGACAATCATTTCCTGAGTCATCCTTATGGAGCTATTTCATTATTTATATCAAATTGGGAATGCCAGGCCGCCACCGTGGTTCGGATTCCACGTTAAACTGTAGGTCCTTCATTTCATCTCACAATCACCCTACCATTACACATTAGCGTAAGTGCGTATAACCCGAACGGGTAGTAAGACGTGGTGCTAATAATAATAAAATAATAATAATAATAATAATAATAATAATAATAATAATAATAATAATAATAATATATCCAATTATAACATATCGCTTCTAACTAATTTACAAGTAAACGAAAAATAGCAATGAAATTTAAAAAAAGCCATGCTGTACCCAGATATTTATTTTGGTAAAAAAAATGGGGGGAGGGAGTTACGTTCTTACCTGTGGGGCTCGTGGTGAGGACCATCAACAAGAGTTGGCACAGTTTTTTAAACATTTATCCCTCCTTGAAGCAATTTAAAGTTTATTTTAAACATAATTGGGATGGTAGTTGTTAATAGTTGTATGATTCCAATAAGCTACTAACCTAGGTACTTCGGATGACCACAAAACTACAGTATAAATATTAGTTTGGATGAGGGCTTAACCCTTGTAACACTTCCCCCTCTTTCCGGCCTAGAAAATTTAATGCAAATGAGTGGTTTCATTTATGATTTTTTACCGGCTTCGGTGGCTGCATGGTCTAAAAGGTTTCACTTTCTCAATTGACTAACTAGACTGCCGATGGCTGCATGGTCTAAAAGGTTTCACTCTCTCAATTGACTAACTAGACTGCCGATGAAAGGGAAGTCGAGGTTTGAATTCCGGTTGGGTGTATTAAGGGTGGTTTTTTCTCTGTGGTTTTCCATTTCCCTTCCAGGAAAATGCAGGTACAATTCCTTTAAATTCAACCTTGCTCATATCTAAACTTACTAGAGTAATTAGTACATATACATAACCTGAACAGGTATTAAAACACGGTGCTGAAATCATGGTGTGTCCTCTTACCTACCTATCCTATTAATGATATTTCTTAGAGGGTTTGAACCCATGAAAACTCCCCCTTGGTACCGACCTGAATAATTTGTGTGAATTAGTGGTCTAGTTCTTCTTTAAAAAACATTATTTAAAATGTTATTTTGGTATCAATTACTTTATTTTTAATAATACAATAGAAGGGCTTTGAACCCCCTAATCCCCTTCTTGCCAAGACAACAAAAGTGCAAATTAGTGGTTTCTTTCACTTTTAAAAAAAATGTAATGTTTGTATTCCTGTTGACTGACCTCCGACCAAAACCACCAAGGCCCCGACGACCATCAACGACCTCTGCTCGCTCATCTTGTCTGTACTGACTCTTGGCAATCACGGACCAACACAGACAACTACTACCGACTTGTGATAACACGACTTTATCGGCCAGTCCATCACAATTGTTGAGATAACTGATCACTCTATTACGTTGCCCCGAACCACTCAGAACCCAAGTAGGGAGACCACACCTGTTGTTGCACTACACCAGGGGCTCACAAAGTTTTTTGGTTGAGACTAAAACTTAACATAGCTATTGTGTCGCATGTTTTATGGTTTTAGAATAACACTAATAACCCATTAACACTTAGGAATAATTACTTGCTAAATGGATTTTGGTATTCTTCTTTCTTGGTCAATAAAAATAGCATGGGAAAATTTCCCATGGCTTTCTTGTATGCCCAATAATCTACAGCGCGTAGTAAGTGTTAGAAACAAGCTTTGAGTAAATATGTTATTATACTACTACAAAGCCACATGGATGACTCACTCACTGACATTAATGTTTACCCCCTTCCAGATGAGCTAGAAACTTGAAATTTGGCAAACTTATGGCTTATAGCCTGTATCCAACGGGAAAATTCTAAAAAGTTTAAAAAAATTAATTCTGAACCTCGAAAAGAATTAAAAATTTTGGAGCAAATTTAAAGTCGGTGCGGACCTTTCTTTGGAGGTCTCTTGTGGCTAAACGGTAAGACCTATCAAAAAACTGCTCTGGACTTACATTAGTTTACACCCACTCGCAAAGAAAACTCACTGGGGGTTTGGGGGCGGAGCTCCCAGAGAGCAAAGCGAGTACAGTATATACAGCTACTAGTTCTATGATTTAAATAAAATAAATAATAATAATATATAAAAAATTTGGACCTTTTGTATAATCAATAATTTTAAAGAATTTGCAGGCGAAAACCTGTACTCGGTGTGCAGAATACTATTTGGCCAACTTTTATTGAATTAATGGAGGCTTTCATCCAAACCTAAGCTGAACATAGCATAGGATGGGAGAGAAAAAACCAAATGGTGAAATTAACTTTACTTCACCCCAAATCTCAGGTAACTCAGGAATATTACTTTATCGAACGTATTAAGCTGTGTAATGACTTCAGTATATTTGCCCACATGAACGATCTGCGCGCAAAAATGGTCAGATGGGAATGGGATGAAAGCATGTGCGCACGCGCCTTCACGTCCATGAAATCAATCCGCCGGTCGGTCGGTCGGTTTCAACGAAAAGATCAAAGGATTGAGCGTGCACACAGTCCCCAGTGTGGACCATGATGTGGACGAGAATCTTGAAGACGATAGGTGTTTAGAATATGTCACATTTTCAAAATGGGATGGAGCAATGAATTAGCTTTGAAATTATTATTATTATTATTATTATTATTATATTTAGCACCGCGTCTTACTACCCGTTCGGGTTATACGCTTTAAGTACTAAATACGCTAATGGATTAGGAATTGGGAAGGTTGAATTAGAGGAAGTGAACTCGCATTTGCGTGGAGGGAGAGTGGAAAACCATTTAGGAAAAACCACCCCCAGTTCACCCGACCGAGATTCGAACCTCGATCTCCCCGTCCTCAGAAGTAAAGCTTAACACGATAAGTGCGTTAGCCAACTACGCCACCGAGGCGGGTAGCTTTGAAATTAATAGATGAATATAAACGATTTCCCATTTTGTGGAATTCCAAACATCATTTGCATTTTTTCAAGGAATAAGAAGGTAAATGCTTGGGATATGATATCCCAAAATTTAAGCATTAACGTGCTTGATGTAAAACAAAAAAATAATAGTATACCTGGCTTTCTACGTATAGAAAATGCTAAAGGAAATAAAAGTGTTGGAACAGGAAGAGGTAGATATTTATTTTTGTACAACTATGTAAATAATTATTTTCTTACAAATCAGTAATTCCCGTTTGCACCACACTCTTTAACAAACAATTACATTTAAAAAAATCATAATGTTGGCATTTGTAATCTTCTAACCCTTGAAAATGTATGTAATTAGTCTCTATTAAACTAAACCTAAACTAAACTAAACTTTAAAAAAATCAGGTTCTGATGAAGTATATGCACCAATCGAAATGGTTCGCTTTCAAACGAATGAAATTTGGATTCTACACAAAAGATCTTGTTGGCACATTAAATGCAGAGGTTAGTAATTCTGTTGAATTATTTAATAAAAACTAAACATATGCGTATTGTCAAGGCACACATCCGTTGGTGATAAAGTACTTCGTAAATTTTTCTCGTATTTGTTGTGCACTTAAAGACGATCTTCTAGGTACATTTCTAATGGGTATTAGCGATGTTATGGCTTCACTTTCTTGTATACAACTACCTACATTCATTCTCCATTGATGTTGATGTCGAAAGTCCCTCGTGAAGTATTCAACTTCTTATAATGACGATTCCTTCTTAGAAAATTAAGTTGATAAATTATTACCATAAAGACGTACTTTGCTCTTTCTGGTTGCAGTAGAATTGTTTTTCTTAACGACCTAAACACTGCAGAACAAATGCCAATTAAAATTTATACTACCCTGTGAGCCCTATTATGTATGTAATTGAATGGTACGTTCAGAAGAACTTTTATGATAACTTCCTGCAAAGGATTTATAAAATTTCAAGTTGAAGCAATTGCTTCGTCGCCAAGGAATACATACGGATTTTATGTTCTCTTGTCCCGGCAAACACGATTCTTCAGACCTATTCAATTTGTTTTTCTCATTTATTTGTACAGATCACTTTGTTTAAAAACGCCACCATCAGAAATCCTTCTTGGCTTCCAACATTGCCATATATAGAGTTATAATCAGCGTCAACAAAAGCGAATTACACAATACTAAAAAAACTTGTAAATGTGATATTCATTGACACTTTGAATTGGTGCTTGTAATATGACATGATTTACATCTTCCGGGTGACCTGGCGGTCTAGGGTTAAAGTGTCAGACTTCTGTGCTGGGGGCCAGGGTTCAATCCTCGGTCCAGACACAGCTTTATCTGATTACCAAATCCTTCCTTCCCCTCTTGTAACACCCCCTCTGGTCCTTTTATATATCGACCATTAAATAATATAAAAGGGAGTGGGTGAACTCTAAGGAACAAGTGACAAGGGAAATTACTAGCAATATTCAAAAGCAACAATATGAACGGTTTATTCAAATCAATAACATTAGAGCAGAAAAATATACATGGTCTCATTATATCAAAATGAGTTATATTGGAAATCAAACTTATAGACAATAACTCTATAACTTTAGAGTTACGCATCTATTTATAAGAAGGTTATAAACATGTAGTCATTTCACTATTTTGATGATTCAGTCTTTAAGAGACAGAGCATTACAGGTTGAATTTAATACAAAGATCAATTATAATATCATCCATCAGTATGATACACAACTTCTAAATAAGGGCCTAAAGGGCACCTTGAAACTGATACTAAAGTGTCTTTAAATATAAAGAACAACGGCACTAAATTACGTCAATTTATCCAGAATAACTTATACAATAGAATATACATAACGCGAGAGTTTGGCTAACAGACTTTAGTCAAACTCCCCCGGGACTATCTGATCCTCACTCAGGATTCGGAAAATAAACACCATAATCTTTTAATAAACAATAATATAAATGTCCAATTAGAGCAAACTTTAAAATGATTATAAAATATGCAAAAGTTAATTAAATTCATAATTAATACAAAGTAATAATGAAAGTTACTTTACTTTACGATATCACAATATGCAAATAAATTTAAGATATGGCACCTCGATGTTTACAAAATATAAATGCTATATCCGCAATTTCAACACATTAAAGTTAACTCATAAAATTAAAACAATCTAATGATGGTGGCTATCTAAGTGATTGAATACTCCAAAAGACTCTAGCGCCAAAGTGGCGACATACAAAATATAGTTTCATTTTATATAGAATGATCAGATAAAGAAATAGTTAAATTAAAAAAAAAGGAATGTTAATTTATATACTACATGAAGTCTAAACGTTGAAAATTAATCAGAGTCCAAAACATGGCTCGCCATAGTTATGAGTCAGATACAATACTAACTGTTTATCCTGTCATTGTCCAGGTCCATGACAATTATCCTTCGTCGATCGTAGTTATCATGATAGTCATTTTGGCATACTTGCACAGCCTATTATATAGTGGGGTTTCGTCGCAGTAGAAAGAAGGTGGGAGAACTGAACACACGCTTGGTGACGTCAACGGTGGCTTCAAAAAGTATCATACACATCTGTTGATACTGCTCCATCAGATTTTCCAGCCTATTTCTTCATTCATTCGATGTTTTGAGAGTAGTTCCTCTTTCTACCATCAGGGGCAGGTGAGTAGTTATTCTCTAGTCGTCTTCAATCACGGACGGCCCATTACACGATAATAGAATCGGAGTTGAGGACTATGTCTTGTAGGAACATCGTAGCTCACCCGACCTACTCGTCAGTTTTGGATGTGAGGTGTAGGCCAGCCTTGGTGGTTACTAGTGTTAGAGGATTCAATTGGTAAGTACATGAAAAATTAATTATATTTAATTGGATTATGTAGTGTAAATATATTGTTCAGCATTGTTTTATTATGTCTTACTAACCTACGTGAACTACAATAGAGAAGATTACCATTGTAGGGGTCCTATCAGCGTCGGTATAATTGGAGCGGGTAGTATGATTTATTGAGAGTTAGCGTTAATGGCAGCATGGGGCGGGTCCTTTTGTAACATAATGCACGATAATGTTACACTCTGACAAGACGTGTATTAATCACAACTTGTGAATGTGGGAATGCCAGGCCTCAATCGGGGTTCGATTCCACGTTAAACTGTAGGTCCTTCCATTTCATCTCACAATCACCCTACCATTCACATTAGCGTAAGTGCGTATAACCTGAACGGGTAGTAAGACGCGGTGCTAATAATATAATAATATAATAATAATAATAATAATAATAATAATAATAATAATACACCTTCTGATATTAAGCAAATGAGAGTATTCCATAACTCTTCATATCCTTTCGAAATTGCTAGTGACCCCTGCAAACAAATGTATTTAAATACATTATATACACCCCCTAAAAGTTTTAAAACGTTTGTTCAGTAGGTTCGTGAGATATGAGTGGAGAGAGGATCAAACAGATTTTGAGGAGGACGATAATTCGCAAGCCATTGATATAACCAAGAATGATGAAAATAGCTAATTTCCGATTGCATCATCATGCGCTGCTTCCTGGAAACAGTGAATCATAAGAATTAAGTTCTCCAGAGCTACCAAATCAGAAAAATAATCTAGAAAATATTATGATAATAATGCAAGGAGAGAAAAGGCCTTTCGCAATAATTTTAAAAGGAACTCTGTTATTCCTACCTAAACCTTCATATTCATGTTCCATTTATGGAATGCATGCAGCAAATAAATTGAGAACGTACAGTCAACGGACACGTGCAGAAGATGAATATGTAATAGATCAAATTGTGTATACTGCTGACGTAGGAAACTATCAATGTTGTTAGAATAGAAGGTTGCCTTGATCCGCTGTTTTCACGGGGCTGTTGAGCCGAGTGCGAGACGTCACCGGGTGACCGCCCGACTCCCTTTCCTCTCCCTCTCTTTAAGGAGTTACGTAACAGTACCATGAAGAGAAAAACTTGTGCTCAGTAGCCAGGTAGTCTTAGTCACATCATTGCATAAATCCAGCTATATATGCATATGCTTAACTTTGAAAAGAATTGTCAACAATACTCTTAAGAGGGGTTGTTGTCTTCTACAGGTTCATCATAAAATGGAAATCTGTGAACATTCGTTGTGTTTATGTAACTGTTAACTTGCACTTGAATTCAATAAATATAACTGTTTACTTGAAATATTTTTCTCTCCTTCTTTGTATCATTGTTACGTGGTGTGTGTGAACTGCGAGGCCGGAACTTTCAAGGTTCACATGGGGAAAAAGTGTTTTTTGTTTTGTTTTAGCCCCGCATCTTACTACTTTGTGAGTGGTAAATAGAGAGAACAATAGCTCTAGAGGAGTATATTTAATTTTCATATTCTCTCTTGCGGGTTACAATGTTAGAAAACTGCTTTTATTAAAGTCGACTGCCAAGTGCTAGGAACACTTGACACGAATTTGAAAATATTTAAATTTCTTTCCCGATTTAATCCCTACTTTCTTTTATTACTATTCTAAGGATTTAAACCATTGTTTCAAAAAGTTTATTTCATTACTTTAAAGGAGTGATCTTCAACCTTTTTGAATCAAGGTCTATTTTTTCCCCAGCTAAAGTGTTGTGGGCCACACCTTACATAAAACATCTCACACATAACCTAAAATTCCAATTTCATGTTTGTACAGTTGTATTCAATGTAATCTGGCCATACTGTAAAAATAACCTAAAATCTTAAACGAATCATAGTAAAAATGTGAAAATTAAATTTTTAAACTAAGTTTATTCTATAGAAAATAAACTGGTATATAAAAAGTGTTTTTAAAATGGTTTTCAAGTTTAATTTTAGTGAGACATTTGGCACCCCTTTTTCTTAATTAATATATCAATACTGGCTTTAGTGCCAAATGTATTAGTTTGAAGGTAGATTTCTAAGAGGGCGTCAGTCAGTCGATTCGTCAATTTCGACTTCACAATGTTCATTCTTGAAAAAAGTTGTTCACAGCTTCAGGTACTGCCAAAGAGGAGCGTAGCTTTAGTTCGGAGGTTTGTAAATGGTTTTTCTTCAACATATTTTGAGTAAAATGTCAGAGAACATCATTCATATATTTCTCTTTTAAATCTGTATTACACTGCAACTCAATAAGCTCCATTTGCACATTGCTCGGCGCGTCCTCAACCTCAACACTAAATGGAGTGGAAAATATGTTAAACAATTTTTCGTCGGATTTGAAATCTTGTAAACGCGTGTCAAAATCGGACTTATATCAGTGAGTGCAGTAATGTATTTTTCGTCGTTACGAACTTCACATTGGGATAGTTTTGAGAAGTATGTTAATTCACCTTGTTGTAGTTGAAATTCCCATAGACGAAGTTTGTTTTCAAATGACTTCACTTGGTCAAAGAGGCTATGTATCAAACTGTTCTTACCTTGTAGTCGTATGTTCATGTCGTTTAGGTGGATAGAGATATCAGTAGGATATTCAAAATCAGCCATCCATTCAGGGTCGTGGAACTGATGGACAGGCTTGCCCTTACTTGCCATGACTTCACGAATTTCTTCTTTCAGGTCGAAAACTCTCTTCAGTACCTTACCTCTACTGAACCAGTAACCTCTTTGTAGTACATCACCGTACTCTGAGTCTACATCCTTGAGGAATGTATTAAATGTCCTGTGGTTCAATCCGTGGGATCTGATGAAGTTCACTATTTTTGTTATATCTTTACATCTTTGAAGCACACAATTCTCTTGGTGCAATGCAATAATAATAATACAATGATATTGTATGAAGTAGCCATTTTGACATGTAGCAGTACTAGCTTTTTTTCGTATTAGTGCCTAAACACCTTCATTTTCCCCTACCATTGCAGGAGCTCCGTCAGTAACTACTCCGGAGAGATTGCTCAACTGCAGAGTGTATCGCTCCAAAGTTGAAGAGACCGCATTAAAAATATCACTGCCTTTAGTAGTCCCACTCATTGGAAAAAGAGCGGCCATTTCTTCTGTTATGGTAAAGTCACTGTGAATTTCCCTGATAAAAATTGCCAACTGGGCAGTGTCTGTAATGTCAGAACTTTCATCAAGGGCCACTGAAAAAAGCACAAACTGATAAGCATGTTCGCATGTTCTTTAAGTGTATTCTTAATATCGCTCGCTAATTCTTCAATCCTTCTGGCCACAGTTACTCCTGACAAACTAACTTTTGAAAACAAATGTTTTTGATATGGACACAGAACTTCAGCTGCCGAATCCATACACTCCTTTACAAATTCGCCATATGTAAATGGCTTTGATTTCAAAGCTATTTTCTCAGATATAATATAACTTGCCCTAACACTTAATTAACTTTCAACATTTTGTTTCTTAAATGACGTTTGTTGAAATGGCAGTTTTTCCTTCAAATCGACCACTTTATCTGATCTCAGTTGCCCTTTAACTGAATACATTTTGAATGAGAGCTTCGAGTCATAGTGCCGCTTTAAATTGTATTCCTTCAACACCACTACAGTAGCCCCATGGCTTCTTTGGTACTGACTGACAGCTGACGGCTTTGAAATGTTAACAGACCAAATTATGTATCCCTACGCCGAACCATATGATCTGCAAAAACATATGTTTAGCAGCTGTCAATTCTGTCAGCTGTGAGCTGTCAGTCAGTACCAAAGAAGCCATGGAGCTACTGTACCTTGTCACTATAAAGGAAATAAACTGGTTTCTCTTTAATATCTACAAAGAAATACAAATTTGTCCACTTCTCATTGAACATACTTCCCTAATTCTTAGCTTTTTGCTTGTGCTTGCAGCCATTGTTAAAAACTAAATACAAAGAGTAATATACTAAACAAAGTACGAACAACACCACATCACGAAAGGGTGACGCGTACTGAGAGGGGGGGGGAGGGTAGCTGAAAGCCGGCCAGATCTTTGAACTCGAGTTTCAGTGTTGTCACGTGTTGCATACGCATCGAGAAAATTCCCAGATTATAATTTAAAAAAAAAAGTATCTTACAGAATTCTTAAACAGAAAAAGTGTTGTATGTAAAATTGGTTCGCGGGCTGCGGGTTGAAGACCACTGCTTTAAAGAGTGCTTCAGTTCTTCTCGAAATAATTTGTTATTTAAAAAAGTGTTAATACAAATAGTACAGCGCACCGCACAGAGTTTCTCCCACTTTTATCTTAAAATATGCATTTACTAAAAACTCATGAGATTCGTGAAACGAAATAATAGGTCTATTCATTGTTGTTATTATTATTAGCACCGCGTCTTACTACCCATTCGGGTTATACGCACTTACGCTAATGTGTAATGGTAGGGTGATTGTGAGATGAAATGAAGGACCTACAGTTTAACGTGGAATCCGAACCACGGTGGAGGCCTGGCATTCCCCACATTCACAAGATGTCTTGTCAGAGGTGAAGGAAGGATTTGGTAATCAGATAAATCTTTGCCGGGACCGAGGATTGAACCCGGCCGCCAGCATATAAGTCTGACACCTTACCCCTAGACCGCCAGGTCTCCCACATTGTTGTTGAAATACTACCCACAAAGATCTTAAATGTAATAATATACACCGTTACTTACTTACTCTATAGCATTAGGAACTAGGAACACTGTTACAGAAAATTTGAGAAAAGAGAAATATCTTTGTTTACCAAAGAGAATAAGAATAAAATTAATTTTCTAAAAGCCGAATAATTAAAAAGCATAGTTATATATTTGCTAATATCTCAGAAATTATTGGTTTGATAAAAATATATTTCAAATAAAAGGATACAAATAATAGCACTACAATTTTAAAATGACAAGTTATTTTGTGTCTCAAATACTTGTGGAGAAATGATGAAAAATTGGAAAATGTCCCCTATGGTAAGTATCCTCAAAGTCATTTTTATAAGAAAGTGAGAGTTTCCATCTTGTTTATGATGATGATAGACAGTGTTCAGATATAAATCTAATTAAAATCGTTAGAGCGAATTTTGAGAAAATATATAAATTTTTTTTTTTTTGCAATTCAGTAAACTACCGTTAATTTTAGGGTTGGTTATATAATTCCAAAAACCCTTCTGGGGGACATTATGAAAACCCCAGATACCAAGTTTGAACCCAATCGGTAAAAGAGTTTTGGGTCTAGCCCAAGATGCAGACAGAGACGGCATTGCAAAACCAACTTTTATTTTGTTTCAAAGGGTCATTGAACGTCAATCTTTATCAAAAACTTGAGTTCGGTTTTTTTAGGATCACAATAATTTTTTTCCTAGCTGTCAACCAATCTCAACGTCAGAAAAAAAATCTACTCTTCTATATTCTTTAACGTAAAGCATAACTCAACTGTTCTGGACAATTATTTAAATAATATATTTAGTATTTTACTTTATTTAAAGAACTTTTATTTAACTTAGCTGAACATGTGAATTTACAGTCATATTCTCATAGGAAGAGCCTTATCTGACAGCTAGAGAAGTTACCAGATCTACCTTCATGTATTCATAAGTAAAGTTATGCTATCTGCTGCAGTCACATTTGAATGATATTACCAATACCTATTAAAGAACAATAATACACTGTAAAATGTAATAATTTCGATATAGCAAAATTGTTTATAAGTTTATCTTTCTACAAAAATACTACTGTATTTATACCCTGTGTGTTATGAGAAAAGTGCATTTATTGAAGATCTAGCCTATAATTATCTTGAATTAATTATTATGGAATGGATGTAGTTTTACTATATACACAGTTTGTTAACATTTGCATTAAGGCCATTAGATCATTACATTGTTAATTTAATGTTTGTGTTTCCATAGATAAACAATTATATCGCCTCTAAAAACTATTATTCACTCAAGATATCTGATTCTATGGTTGCAAGTCCAGAAACGCAAAATGGACAGATCATTCTTAGAGCTATATCGTATACGCTTTTAATACACCACTTAAATTAATTTGTATTCGCAAAACTTCACTACGTTCACCATTGTAATGTTTATTTCCACATCTCCACGGTTTCCATAATTCAATTCAGGTAAGACAAGCCTTTTATAAAAATACAAACTTCTTTGCAGATCACATGACTTGATATATGAATATATTAAATAAGTTTTAGTAGTGTTTGTAACTTTAAGACAAACTGTTCTTGCTACCAGAATCCTACTATGTGTCCCGGGTATCTACGAAAATGAATACACTACAATACAATTATAAATGTGACAAAAGTTTTTGGATGTGACTTTGAAGAGAATAGACTCCTATAACTGTAATTTGGTTAGATACAAACAATGAATTGAATATACTCTAGTTGAATGTATGACCACAATTGTATGACTATGAATGTAGTCTTAAAATTTAATGTCAATACTACATATTTTATTTTGTTTAGAACGAAATTATTTATATTTAACTAGTTGGTATTAGTGACGTCACATTTACATATATTGGAGGAGACTAAGTGGTAGATTAATGTGTGCGGTTAAGTGACAGCTGGAACCAAGAATTGACACCTGGATTAGGAACCTAAATAATAGAACTGCTATCAATATAATTTTGGAACTCGCCATTACTAGTAGCTTATACATATTTATATATATATGCTACCAAAATTTAAATAGTTAGCTTTTTATTGCAAAGATGAAGTATTTAAGCCTACATATAAATTGTAATGTGTGATATTTAATTTAATTTAAAATAAGTAGTATTCGTCGTCGTACCCAGGTGAAAAATCTCCAAAGCTAAATTCTTTACTTGTCCAAATCACGAGATTTGTATTAAATCTAAACGATAGTTCAGGTGTTTTGTGATATTCATGAAAATCTACATCCCAAGATCCTTTTTTGAAAAACTTAACCATTTTTTATGCATCGTAAAGCCAATTTTCAGATAAACGTAAACTAAATATAGGTAAATATTTTCAAGCATTTGTAAAAAAAGTATGTCAACTTTTTACTATCAATGAGTTTCAAGATTTGGAAACATTTCTTCAAATACGATATTAATCTTTTATTTTATTCAATTGAGAAACTGTTTTGTACAGTCAATTTTTTTGGCAGTAGCCGTAGTTGGCGAACTTGGATTTGGAAACGTAATAATCACTTTTAAAATTTAAATAAATATTTAATAAGCTTCATTTCTCTTAATTATAAGTAACTATAAGCTGTTAATAATCTAGCTAGTTAAATTTTGGTATTGTTATTTTTTGTATTAATGGTACAATTGCCCACACAAAATTGTACTTTAAAAGAAAGAGGGGACCCTAATAACGTTTCAAAGTTAGTCTGTACTTTTGTTCAGTTAGGAAATTTAAGGCGTATTTAAAATGTGTGTAACAGTTTTTTTTAAATATCAAATAACAAGTCTGGCCTATCCACAGCCTACAGTCAAATTTTCATTGGATAAACCTGATTAGACAGCGTATTCATACTCATGTCATGTGCTCTTCAGCTGTCACAGTTAATAGATATATATAATATCAACACATAAAATAATAATAATAGTAATACTTATTATTATTATTATTATATTATTATTATTATTATTATTATTATTATTATTTATTATAATACAGTAAAATGTGATTAATGGTTGTTCTGTTGCGTTTTATAAAATTTTCTTCCTAGCAAAATTCTACTATACTTTACATGTGTGAGCTGCTATTAAAATTATTTTATAAAGGTGATGAGGAGGATGTGAGCAACTGCCCAGGCTACCCCTTCCTCCGAATACTTTATTATCCCACGTGAATGCTATGACTGCTAAAGTGGCTACAAATTGATTATATCACCTGCGAAATCTAACGAAACCTGAATGTTCGTACTGTCGGCAAGAGCACTGCAACATTCTCAAAGTCAAAAGCCGTCACGTGACTCGCCTGATGAATAGCTGTTGTTCGCGTCGCTTGCTCTTTGGTTCAGAACTCTCACTCTCCCATCACGCACAGAAATATAACTGTTTAAGTCTGGTTTGTGTCACAAGACCTGCTGAGTTTGTATTGTTATCTATGAAAAACTTTTTAACTTGTTTTTAAGAAGCGTAGGTAGTCAGTAATGCAAATATAATAACAATAGAGGGATTTACACAATTTTAAAGATTAATAAGTCAAAAACCTAGAAGGCAAAGCACAATAGCCCTAATCAGGGTCACATCAAGACAATCAAATTATATTGACTAACTAAATGAGCTGAACGTTAAATATTTAAGTGGTACATTTAATTTGGAGCTTAAGAAAGAATTATTACGTCATTTACAAATGTATAGTAATCGAAAGTTAAATTAATACTTCACAAAAGTAACAACTCAATGTGGGATTTTCAAACTTAAGAATATTATATGCCAATTCTTGATAGTATTTAATGTTATTGTGTAGCTAAATTAATTCTTGTACATATGATTTATAATTCATCTTAAAATGTATCTATATAACCTTCTATAATTAAATAATAATTAACTTGAACAAAATATTTCAGCGTAATCAATTATTATTCTCGCAATAAAAGTACACTCATTAAAAAGTAAGGAGCAATTTTTAACTAATATTTGTAATCGTGAAATATTATAATATCATATTATTAATACGACGATCAAACGTATTCATTAAACAATCCCATGAGAGAGTTCAATAAACTCTTTTAAATATTAAATGTATAACCAGTATTCCTTTAGATGTTATTCTTAAAAGCTAATTAAAGTTATGAGACAGATAGTTAATGTGATCTTATTTTTAGCCACTGTTTATTCTCCATAGTCAAAAAGCAAATTAAAAATGAGGATTACATTCACAGTCCAGTAGATTTTGCCAAAAATAACGATGCTTCAATAAAATTATTCGCGTCAATGAAACCTTGTTGAACCATTTATAGACCTAGCCAGTTCATTTCATCACTCGAGTGTAGTTAGTGAAAGCGACACGAACAAAGATAACTTCTTGGATGACGTCGGGTCCCCTTCCCCTTCGTCTTGGACTTCCACAACAAGGTTTTTAAATCAGTCATGAGTTCTTGCGTTATGTAACTAGAATATTTCCGTTTGCAAACGCGCTCAGTGGAACAAAGATATGCAACAAGTCAACAGTTAAAGTGTAATGCAAGAGAGCTCTACGCTTACTTCACCACGGGGACAGCTTAGGTGAGTGTTGCGTACGTGGACAACAATACTTTATTCACGTGAGTGTTGCGTACGTGGACAACAATACTTTATTCACTTTCGACTGGCTGGATTTAGGCGAGAGTTTAGCACGCCTGACTCCTGACCCAAGAAGCCGGTAAGGATTTAGACCCAACTGGCTACATAGATAGAGAAATTCTTTTCATTCTTCATGTGTGTGATTGTTAAGTTCATTAAAATTCTACCTTCAAATCCTATTCTCTGACAGTAGTACAGGCTACACTTTTTAATATTACTTTTTTTGCTAGCATTTTTTTTTTTGTCTACTGTGATGGCACCTGTCAGGGGTGTAAGGGTCAGATAACACTAAATAACACATTCCCTGCTACCTGGTAGATTCGAATCTATGACTCGGCAATATATCGATGGAATTGAACCAAACCTGTGTAATAGTATTTAACTTCAAACAATATTAATTGAAATAGCTCGGCGATTTATAATGTTGGTAGAATCTTTTATTTAATTTACAATAACGTGTTTTCTAAATTAGTAATCTAAATCTGACCTTGTTGTGTATTAATACAAGGCCTGAGGTAGAACAATTTGGAGTCAAAAGCTAGATTGTAATCCATTTTCCGGTTAAAAAAAGCTTGACAAATAGAGTTTTACTAGAAACGGCCAGAAAATGTTGATTTCTTTATCGAGTTTTTTTTAAGTATAAGCCTAATGGTTTTAAAACATATTATATTCAATCTCATTATGACGAATCGTGTTGAGTTTTATTCATAATTTTATTGGGTTTATTTAACGTTCACTTTCTAAACCTTAATTAAATCATCATGAATTAAAAACTAAATCTAGAACATTCTTAGCTCTTAGATATTTACTTACTGAATAACTAGACAAATTATTATACAATTACAATTAGTATAAATATTCAACAGCATCATCTGGGATCATACCAGTCTCCCTTTGACCCGGGTCAACGACACCAACTATTGAACCATTTTAAAAATCGGTTATCATGTGTTCCGCAATTGGCACAGTCCAATTCGCATAGGAATAACCTCATCTGACATAAAAGTTAGATCTACTTTCACGTATTCATACAAGTCATGATATCTATAGCTGTCACTTTTGATCAATAGTAACAATACCCATAAGATAAAACCAATAAAATAGTAAAACGTTATCAATTTTGACTGCAAAAAAAGTTTACATTTTATAAAAGTTGTAAAATACTCTACAGTGAACTTGCAAGATTTCTGTTTCATATTAAACAGAGTGTTTTAATATATTCTTGTGAATGTTTAATCAACGAATTTTGAATATATTGATTTGAAGTGGTTTAAGCTCACGTAAAATCGGAATTTAGGTACGTACTTAATGTTTTGTTTAGTTCCCTAGGGATATTTTTGCGCGTGCTCAAAATATAGGTTGGTAACAAGTGTTGGCATGCCTGCGGTGAGCGAACCAGTCGATAAAGAGAGAAGACGATCGAGTCCGCGAAATGGCTGAGAGACAAATCGTTTCTGCTACAACCTTGACAACCGCATAAAATATAACCATATGAAAGAGAGGATTGAACTTCCGACACCGTAATATAACTACCTTCGCTGTGAGTACCAAACGCTCAACGTTCGTTCCAACACACGAGTGGTCAGGAAAACTGACTTGAAATCTAGGGCACCCTGATTTATCACTGGTGATACAAGCAATATGTTACCATGAACGTGTTTGTCTTATTAATCTGATTTTGTTTAGGGGGTATAGGGTGAGAGGCCACTAGGGTTGGGTGTGCAGTGTTAGGTTAGGTCAATTTGTAAATCATGTGCTGATAAAACCCTATGTTCTTTATTTTGAAATATTGGAGCTACGCCTTTTATCGTAGAATTATTTGGAACACTTTAATTTCGCTGTGATTTTGTAAACTAACAATTTATAATTCTAAAACAAACATTAGGAACATCTTTCATTATTTACAAAAAGTAGGTGCACATAGGTTTTATAATTTTAATTATTTTAAAGTAACACATAAGTAGATATGTTCATACAACAATTAAAATAATGTTAAAAATCTTCAACAATGTTTGTTTTTAAAACTCTGAATTGTTAATTTTAGAAAGCACACTAGTTTTCCAGTAAAAAAATAAATACTTAAAAATTCAAAAGTGGTAACCTTAGTCTTGACATAAAACAAAACTAAATCTTCTAATTTGGGAGAATGGTAAGCACTCTTGAGCCTCGACCATGCCTGTCTGCACTGTGAATGGTGTTTATTTGGCTGGCCAACAATGCGGGTTTTCTTATACTCTCTCTAAATGAATGTTTGTGAAATTTATTAAAACTCTCCTTTTTCAACGCTTAGCTAAATTTAAGTCATTAGTGATAACAATTATTTATCACAAACAAAAGACAAATTTTGCTTCTGAAATGCTTTATAATGCTCTTTTATTTAACTAAGGCACTGAAATAAGGGGCGTTTTGAGGGTCTGAACCCAGCCTCCCTCATCTCACCCAAATTTCAAATAAATATATTACTGTACATTTGATTAAAATTAACCCTTTCCATGAAATCGAATGAAAAATAAATAAGTATATACTTTAATTGAGTTATAACTAATAGTTATCTGTGAAATTATAATATATCATACACGCAATGTAAGCGGTATTTTCATTCACCAATTCGTTGAGGTATTTTGTGTTCACTGAAGCCGGCTATTTTCTTGACCTTTGATATCGATAATATTACGGTATGAACGTGTTCATATAATGACCACAAGCCATTCCTGTGGAAATATAGAATTGCTATAGATGTGAGTGGGGGGGGGGGGAGGGGGGGGTATTAACAGTAGGTGTTTGCTTGTTTGGATCTCCAAACTCCCCTGAAAAACATAGCTATCCGGCCGACTCCACTTGAACGTGGCAAATAGCATAATTTGGTGACGAGCGTCTCAGTGATACAGTAAGCGCTGATGTACTGTACATCAACACACGAGCTCGCGCTTGTCGTGTTTAGCTCGACTGCTGAGGACAGGGAGATCGAGGTTCGAATCTCGGTCGGGTGAACTGGGGGTGGTTTTTCCTAAATGGTTTTCCACTCTCCCTCCACGCAAATGCGAGTTCACTTCCTCTAATTCAACCTTCATAATTCCTAATCCATTAGCATAATTAGTACTTAAAGCGTATAACCCAAACGGGTAGTAAGACGCGGTGCTAAAAAAAAAATACGAGCTCAAGGCGAACTACGTAGGGAAACGTGTTTATAGGAGCTTTGATTTTTTTCTGACGTAATTTAAGTGTAATATGTAATTATGTTATTAAATTATGCACTTTACTTTACATCCATTACTGATCGCAGCCTGTGGCCTGGGTTAGTTTTTTTATTCAAGGCATATATTCTCCATTATCGGCACAACATCCAGTCTCCAGCCGTTAATTCATAGATGTGTGAGAGGGTAGACCCAAATATCACCAATGATAAATGTTTAGGACATGCTGGTAATTGAACCTGAGGCCCCTAGCTCAGTAGACAGACATGCTACCAATTGATCTGAAGTGTCAGATACTTTAGTAATTTATGCACTTTGCGTTGAAAATAAAAAAAGATATAAAATATACCACACACACTATATCCACGTTTCAAAAAATCCTTAAGGTCATTCACCAATAAAATGTTGCTGTATGATTTTAATAGGGAATTAATTATAAGATATAGATAGTTATTAACTGAGTTCAAATCATTACAGTTCACGAGTTATAAGGTGTCTAATTCACTATTTGATACTTTTTGTGTACCAGTGTTAAGTATATTATTATTATTATTATTATTATTATTATTATTATATTAGCACCGCGTCTTACTACCCACTCGGGTTATATGCACTTACGCTAATGTGTAATGGTAGGGTGATTGTAAGATGAAATGAAGGACCTACAAGTTTAACGTGGAATCCGAACCACGGTGGAGGCCTGGCATTCCACGCATTCACAAGATGGCTTGTCAGAGGTGAAGGAAGGGTTTGGCAATCAGATAAATCTGTGCCGGGACCGAGGATTGAGCCCCGGACCCCCAGCACAGAAGTCTGACACCTTACCCCTAGACTACCAGTCACCCAGTGTTAAGTAATGTATGGGGTTGAAATTTAGTACAACTAGACATCCTTATGAAGTGTAGGCCTACACAATTAAATATTTATAACATTAATATTATTAATAGTGATATTAATATTATAAATATAATTACATTATTATTAACTAAAATTAATTTATAAATATAATTACATTATTATAACTAAATATTAAATTATATATATTTAATACTATATATTATATATTATGATTTTAATATATTATATATTATAATGTTGTAAATAATTATAATATAATTATATATTATAAACTATAATTTTATAAATATTTCATTGTGTATATGAGTGTCTAGTTATACCAAATTTCACGATCAGAATCCTTCTCTCCGAGGGATTGAGAGACAGTAATTACACACCAAGATTAGTGTATGGTCCTCATGTGTGGTCTAGATCGTTAAGGGATGTATCATTCAATTTGTAGTGATTTAAGCAGGGGGTCCCAAACTTTTTGGACCAAAGGAACCAAGCCTTGCACCAGAAAAAATTTTATACTGGAGCCCTAATAATATTTTTCACACTAGTATTAAAGTATAAAACAAGCGGAAAACATCACATGTGTTTGGCTGCGCCTTTGGTCAAATGCCCTTTATTAATACATTATTGATATTAAAAAAACGGCATTACTAATTACTGATGCTATTTTATAGAGTAAAAACAAATAAAGAATATTCTAGATTTGCCTCACGAAGCCTGAGATAGCAAGGCTTCTCGTTGCACGGTTTGAAAAACGCTAATCCAAGAGACTTCTGTCATTTGGTGCGGCTTACCCGTGCGAGGAACGGGTCAAACAGTCTACAGTAATTATTTTTTAAAAGAAAAACTAGTATTTTTGATTATTTACTATTTAAACAACTTAACAGATAAGCATTTTAACCAAATCGATGGATCCATATTTTTTATAGTCAAATTGAAAAAAAAGAAGTCATCAGTAAGCTCCCCTTAAACGAATTTAACCCCCCAAAAAAAACCAAATATACACTTTTATTTTCCATGTAAACCCTATTCAGATACTATTTGTTTGACCCGTTTTCGCGCGGGTAAGCCGTATAAAACTTTTGAACTTTCCTATTTTGGATTTTTCTAGTTATATGGGGCGTTCACTATACTTATTAACTTCCTGCCAAATTTCAGTTTTACAGCTCATCTGGAGTTGGGTTTTTCATTTTCGGACAGATAAATATATAATATATAAGTATTTATATATAAATTTATATAAATATTTGTATATTTATATATAATTATATATATTTTATATATGTATGTATAAATTTATATATTATATAATGTATATATAATATATATATATATTATGTATATTTCTTTGTTAGGGCTTAGAAGCAATTACCTTGTTTTTTGAAGTGACTCGTTAATTGTAACGTTTATATAAACCAAAATATTTGTTTCAACCACTTTTTATATTATTTTAGTCTACTGTGGGATTTTGGTATAGAGGGAATTTAAAACATTTCAAATAATATTTTTTGCTGTCAACATTGATAAAATTTTATTTTATTTTAATATCGTTACTGACAATATCGTTTCATCGTTACTGACTATCTATCAAAACTGATAGCGGCAGATCACATAACTTTAAGTGTGAGTAACCTATATCAAAATAGTTCGAGTAGGTAACTTAAGACTTTCAAGAAATTTCCTTTTCTATGGAAATAGGACTGTATTTTATAAAGACCTTGGATAGTTTAAACAGATACTTGTTGGCTCCAGTAAAATACTGTGACGCGCGTACCTTCCGGTTCATTAACTAAACAGGCAGTCCCGTGTTACGTCCTTATATTTAGTTTATAATGAAAAACTACTTGTTAGAATTATTCGAATAGCGAATGCAGAACAGATAGAATAAGTTACTAACCTAGGCAGTGAAGAATACCAAATTACGTTACTATCATTATTATTAATACTAATAAGTTTTGAGGGAGGTATGGTACGACCTCAATACACACACTTCGTATCCTTCACGTGGTATTGTGTCAAACAAATAATGGGAAAGGAAAAGGTAATTGTTTGTACAATCAAACTCATCGAAAGAGATAATTTTATTAGAACAATTTGGTAACCATGACTAATATTTTCGTATTTTTTTACTATCTCATAAAAATAAAGTATTGTAATTGTGGAACCTTTAGACCTCAAGATTATGGAGATGCTTGACTTTTAATTGTTTTCAAATTCAAAAAGTGGGTTTTTGATTTATAATAGCTTGAATGACTTTATCTATTTCAAAGTCAATGTAATCTGTATGCACCTGGGGCTGCAGTTGAAATATCTCGATTGATTTCGTTCAAAATTTAGCTTATATTATTTGTTATGTTCTCATACCTCGAGGAGAAACCGAGATTTTAATTTCATCTCCAAAATTACATCCAGTTTACTAACAAATTAAAAAATAAAAGCCTATAACGATTTTGGTAGTTTACTGAGAATTGATTTTTGAGTATATTTTTTTACTATGCTAACGAGCCTGGACCCCTACGCCTTGTTATACAGGGCACCATGCAGAGACAGAGACAATGTCATTATTGACCACTTTCTGCTTGCGACCATATAGGTAGGATCGGATACAACGAATGCAGCTCAGAGGGAAATGAAAATAAAACGCTTATTTTAAAGCAAGTCCACACTGTCAAAGGCCTTACGAAAATCTAGAATTAATTACGATTGTCCAGAGCAATTCTATTATCATTGGAGTGAATATGATTGACTGTAAATAAGCTGTTGGGAGGGAGGGAAGGGGAGCCCTTACAATTTTAAGGGGAAATCTACCCCTCCTCTAATGTTCGACAAAACAGTAAGGTTCGCGGCACATTTCGGCAGCCAAGTAGTGTGAATTCTGGCTAATAATCTCTATACTATACTGTATGAACATAAACACACCCCTTGCAAAGAACCAAAGTGTGACGCTCAATTTTGTCGTCTGTTTGATTGTCAGGGGACAGCTTTAACGGTTTCTTTCATTGTTCTTATGCTAAAATGTGGCTGGTGAATAAATTATTTTTATGTGAAAATAGTGAAGCATTATACCACATTTGGCGAAGAAAAATGTACATTAAAGGATATACAATTCAATTTTACAGCTAATATGGTACAAACACGAATACAATCTTTAATATCTCTAAATATCTAGCTGTCATTCATGTTTACATTCAACCAAGACTACAATATATTTAAAGTTGGTTATTAGCTAGTATATTGGTTTCAGAAACAACGTGATGTTGAAAGTTCATTAACTATAATGAAATACGGTATCTTAAAACTTGATCACATTTGTTTGAATGAAATACTTTGTGTAAAAGTCTTACGTTAAAACGATCATCTAGGTTATAAGATTGTAGGAAGTATCACTATATTACAATATACTTAAAGTTGGATATTAGCTTTAAATGGTTTAAGAACTCTTAGTATATTGAAGGTTTGATAAATATAAAGATATAAGGTAGCTTAAAACTTAATTGCACTTATTCGAATGACAAATTTTGTGTAGAAGTCTTAAGTCAAAATGACAATTATTTAGGCTATAGGCTTGTAGGAAGTATTATATATTAGCCTAAATCAACTTATTTAAAGAAACAAGTCATGAGTTTTGAACTTTTTTATGCTCTTTAAATAATTTATTAACGTATTTATTTTATTTAACTAATAGAACATTAATGTATCTCGTAAATTCAATAAAATTAGCGAAAGATGTCAAAATGCCACATTGCGTTGAATGTATGTAAGAGAAAAAGAGATACCTGAAAGTTTCATTTTCTTTTACACAACGGTATGCAGACGACAGCTCGAAAATTTCAGCCACAGATGTTCATCCTGTTATATAATAGATATCAATGACTTTGGCCTTGGGGCGGTGATTAGTGTCAGGTACTGTTTTGTAACTAAATTAATGTAGAATAAAATAATATTAAATTGATGGCATGCAATAATAACTTTCTCTAAAAGTTATGTGCGTATATAGATAGTTTATTAATTAGATGTAATCTAGTACTGTTAATTTATTTTATTTGTTTCGTGGTTGATGTACTTTCTTAACAATTTCATATTTTTACTATTATTTTTTTGTATTTTTGTGCGTGTGTACTATATTGTAGTTAGTGTGGTTTAACGGCTCTTTTCAGTACTATAAGCTACTGGTGACGGTATTTGTTAATTTAGCGCTATGGTTATTTCAAACCTGTTGTAAAGTGGTCGGTGTTTTGGCTCTTAGCTTTCGACCATTTCATTTATATAATGATATTAGTTTGCCATTGTTTATTTTGTTAATTTAATAACATTCTTAAAATCACTAAATTCACTATGGATGTAATAGGGTCGCAAGTGCCCAGTATTTATTATATTAAAAGACATTTAATAACATTTTATACATCATTTTACAAATTCCACTCTTAAGTTTATTAGAAATCATGTTAACACTATCAAGATACTTACTGAGAGTACTACACTTATAGTACATTATTGTTTTTAAAATCAGTTAGGCCTATTTTATTAAATAGCCTTCTGCATCTTCAATGTATTATTCTTTTCTAAGCCTAATTTAATCTTTATATTACTATCAAATGTTTAATTATAAGAAAGTGTTGGGTTTAATGTTAATTATAAGTTGTCCAAATTATAATCAATGTTGTAAGCAATATATGTTTTAAATTTCAATTCATTAACTTCATTTTTAGGCCTTTAAATTTTAAATCTCGTAGCTTTTAATTCTTGTAAAGTCTTTGTTAGAATTATTGCGTCATCTAAATTTATTACTTTTACCTTTCACTTTTATGCATCGTGCGATTTTATTTTATCTATACTGGAAGTTGTGAGATGCACCTGCGGCTTCACAGTGAAAAGGGGAGTTTTGGCACGAACAGCTAGCCAATCAGCATATCAGATTTTAGCGTCTGGTTTTGATACTATTTGAAAGGGAAGCGTTAGCAGCGGTGCACTTGCCGGTTAGCTCGCGAGATATTAAGACGTACACTAAGAGGTTGTCTTTAGGGTTTTGAGATATGGGAGGAAGAAAAGGGAGACCACCATGTGAATAATTTATCACAAGTATAACCATATTATGTCTATATTCATTTAGTAACTAGCGGTTTAAAATGTAATAAAATGTCTATTAACTTTTCTCTAAAATATAACTTCAGAATCAACCTCATAAATTTCAATTTATTTATTCGATTACGTTCTCTACCCCCAGAATTATTAATTAACCCATAGAAGCTCTACTGAACCCACTGGCTGCCACGGACAGCATAGAAGACGAAGAGGAGACTGGAGAAGTTCGACTAGTTAGATTGTTCCCGCTCAAATTTAGCGATGATTCGGATGAGTCGTTTGAAGACTGGTTCTCTTCTTTAGAACTTCTGGAGGCAGCTAACGAGTCGAAGGAGGAGTCACGTTCTCTGTTTTTGGGCCTATCTCTTACTGGGTTAGCGCAAAGCATCTACCGCTCTCTCACAGATAGACAGAATATATTTGTATAAAGTGTGCTCTGGGTTGAAGATTGCTTTCAAAAAACTATTACTTTCAGATTGAAATAAATCAGCGTTCGTTTTACGTTGCCGTAAGAAAAATTAATGTTTAAAATCACTCGCACTTGACCTACAGAGATTAGAAATAGAAGCTTACCCGCAGTTTAAGCCAGAATTTCGGGATGAACGTGTCCATGACCGGCTTATTCCGTATATAGAAGACAGAAATATTCGCATAGCATTGTTATAGATCTTGTAAGGCGCGGTAAAATGCTGTAGGCAGTGTTGGAAATTGAAATTACTGTGCCAGCTGAACTCGTAGTTGCCGCCACTATCCTTATAGCAGAGAAGAATATAACACTGGTTTTATTGCAGCAGTCGATTCAAGAGGCAGTGGCGGAAGCGTTTCGTATGGTTTCAGAAGAGAAACGACCTCGTGTTACGTTTCTGGTGAGACGTCAACAACAGCCTATTCCTGCACGTCAAGTATTTAAGTGAAGTTACCATAAATATTGAGTTCATCTAAAGTACGAGTGCTATGAAAAGAAATGTGTCTTCCGGGATGGAGTTACAGGGGATCAGTCGAAGCCACAGTGCTTTCTTTTTGGAGAAAGAGGACACGTACGACGGAAATGTGTGGCAACATTTTCTGGAAACTTGCAGTAACTGATGTAGATTGTTTTAGCCTACCTACATTGGCCTCCAATCAGGCACTGGAAATTACTACGATAAATAATCCAGTTGAAATATTATGTGTCTGGAGCTATTCTTTGATTGATCTATTAAATTGGATTTCCTTTTTGATTTAGCAACTACAGAATGCAAAATTATATAAAAGACTTGTGGGAACTCATTAAGAATCCAGAGCATCAACTTGTCTCATAAAATATCTTAAAACCATGATGTAAGTGGACGTCCTTTATCAGTTTTAGGCTGGGTAGCCTTAACAGTTGTACTCGGCAATACTACGTACTCACAAACATTTTTGGTAGTTAAAAGTATTTCCCAGTCTGCTCCTTTAGGCTTGTCATTCGTATCGGCACAAAAGTATTATATAATTTTTCTCATAACCTCCTCAATATAGGTGTAGTTAAAGTTCCATGTCATTACATTAAGTACTCAGACTCCAAGAAATTCCTATTTCAAACACATTAGTTTCATAATAGCCTTGTGGAAACTGTCGCTATTCCTGTTTAGAGTGAACTATTTTTACCACATGGAGGACTAGTGGATTCATAATTTTCAGAGTTGGAGCCTAATCTATGGCAGCCAAATATGGTGTACTCTCTGCCTGTATTTTGGTCACAACCCGCAAGAATAGGGTACCCTTCTGATTTCAAAATACATCACCTGACCCTATTGTGTTGTATCTCACTTCACAAACCAAATATTGTAAAGAAGCTGTATTGTTCAACCTTACCCAAGTTAAGTATTCAGAGGCTACACATGTGGAAACAATAGAGCTATTAAATGAGTTTGCGGAAATTATGGCACAAGATGACGCTGAGTGTGGTCATACAAGCCTCACATATCATAGAATTGATAAGGGTGACGCCAGACCAGTAAAGCAAGTCCACGTCACGTTGCGTATAAACCTGGGGATAAGTTCGGAAGGACATTAGTGACATGGATAATCAAGGTAAGATGAGTCCCTCTACCTCACCTTGGGCAAAACCTATAGTTTTTACAGGAAAGAAAGAGGGTGGCGTGCGTTTATGTTGTGATCGCAGAAAGCTTAAGGAACTTACTGGGAAAGATGACTATCCATCATCACGTATGGATGATATACTCTTAGAGTCTAAGGTATTCAGGATCAACCTTGATCTCATCGTTCGACATGGCATCCGCCATCACCAGAAGTTAGTTCCAAAACAGTTTTCGTGACAGTATATGGTCGTTACAAATTTAACTTAATGAAATATGATATATGTAATGGGCCGACTACTTTCCAACGCCTCATGTATTTGATTTGGTATCAACAGGTATCAGGTGGAAACTTGCTTGGCGCACCTAGATGAAGTGGTAATATGGAGTTGGGTTGAGAAACAGCATGTGAAACGTTTGCGTGAAATTCTTATAAAAAAGCTATTCTGGCCTAAAAATTAAACCTCGGGAATGTCAAATTATGCGTGACCAGATTACTTTCCTGGGGCACAAACTATCAGTGCAGGGGATCGCTACATAAGAAGGGAAAGTAAATAAGGTTACATCTTAGCCCATTCCTTTAACTTCAGAAGAAATGAACTCTTTCCTGCAAACGGCCGAATACTATCGCCACTACATCCACAACTTTGCGATGATTGCTGCATCCATGCAGCAACTCACTTACAAAGAGGTACCGTTTGTGTTCGATGCAACTTGTGAAATAACCTTTGAAGAGCTAAAAAGGAAGATTAGTTAACGCTCCCATTTTAGGGTTTCCCCTTTCGAAGTGTGAATTGATGGTGAATTGTGATGCAAGATCAGTTGGAATCGCAGCAGTTCTCATTCATATTCAAGATGGGGAAGAGTAAGTCATTTCTTATTGGAGCCATTCCCTTACTAATACAGAGAATCAGTATTGTGTGACACGCAGAGAACTACTAGCTCTCGTTGATTGTCTCCACTTCTTGCGTTGCTGTCTTGAAGGAAGTGAGGCACTGCTTTAAAGCACCCCTTTTTAAAATGAATATTAAAATAAAAGTGTAATCCTACCAATTTTAAAAATAACAAGGAATGAGGAGTGGTGGTTAGAAAACTTAATTATACATCCTAGTTAAGGGAAGGGTTTTCCAAATAATTATAGAATCAACACTCTAGGCTAGGTTTCATATAAATATAGTTTTATTATAGAAATAATACGAATTTTTATGAGACAAATAATATTACCCTATACACATAGGCCTATATCTTATAATCCCAAAATGGAATTTATAGAGACCAATAATATATTAAATGCAATTGCTTAGGCAAGAAAAGAGTAGTTAGATCATAAATGTTCCTAAACTGTTCAACTATCCGGGAAAAAAGCAACCAAACAGGGGAACCCAAGCTCCCCAAACACATTTTACTTCTGAAGTAAAATTCAATGTATACATATATTGTACACATATTACTTGGTGTGCCTTAGCCTCGATATAAATATTATATGTATAATACCGTAGGTAAATTAACAGCAAACTACCTCATTATATTTAAGATATGTGCAGTGGCGGCTCGTGTATAGGCAATGTTGAACTGCAGCACCCCCTATTTCCACTTGATATCGATAACATTTAATACAATGAGTCTTTTTTCTTTAATTCTTTTTTTATTTTGGTAGTACTATATATATTATAATAAACATATATATATAATATATATATATTCCTTAATCTTAATGTCAGTACTTCAGGAGCCATCCCCCTGTTTATGAAAAAGATACAAAAATCTTTGTTTGGAACTGTGCGCTTCACAGTGCCAGTGACGTGGTGTTTGACTGTTGTGCGCATGCGCACATAGGAGGGAGGTGGGGAGGAAGGTGGGACTGCCAGGTAGAAAGAGCACTGTTGCTCTTGCTGTGCCGGTTCTGGCGTGATAGTGGAACGAAGTTTTTTTCTCTCAGCGTGTGTTGTGCTTTAAAACCGTGTATCATATTCTTGAATATGATAAAGTTTAAAGAGTGTTGAATTAGATTATTATTCTGCTTCCAGCTATTCTATTATGATTCATTTTTTTTCCGGTGCTTTTATTTAACAGAAAGACTAAATGCGCTTGCAGTACTTCCAATGAAGAAAAATTTCCTCGATTGTCATCCAGAGATCAAGGAGAAAATTATTGAACTTTTTTCGCAAATTAAAACACGAAGAATGGATTTCATATTTAAATGAATAGATCAAGCTTGAACTGTAACAATTTAAGTTAAGTAAAAAAGTTTTTTTTTGTTAAGATTTATCAAGTTCCTGAATAAATTTTCTTTTTATACATTTTTTTTTTCCTTTTACACAATTTTAAGACAAAGGCTAAACATTTTCTGGAGCATCACCCCCACTAATTTTAGCTAAGAGCCGGCACTGGATATGTGATTAAAATAAATTTAAAAAATAATCACATTACTTTTTATCTATATTCACCAAGTCAAGAATCATTTATTATAACAATATTACATTACCAATGATAAGTTATCCTCTACTTATAAAACTAAAGACCAAATATTCTCAAATCACAAATATACATATTCTTGACTAGCTAACATTAAAACTAATCACTATCACTTCATATTAAAGTATTCAAAAGAATAGAAACAACAATAAGATATTATTAAAAAATTCTAATTCTAACAGTGAGTGATAATTTTTTTTATGTGCCCATTTCAAAACGATATGTATTATTAATATGAGTTACATTTTATTTTATCTTTGGTGCGTATTACATAATACTTGTGTATTGTAAGGACAATTAATTGTCAATAGAAACAGAGCCGTAGTCAAAAACTTATAACTATTAAGTTAAATCAGTCATCAAGTCTTTAATACAAAGGGGAAAACTCAAACATATATACTATTCCGAAGAATAAATAATTTAGACCTTAAATTTTAAGACTGGAGACTACTAACAGTATAGCGCCTCGTCTTCTAGCGCTGCCAAGAGTACAATAATTTCAAATATGCTATTATTATATCCCAGAAGAGGGCGGTATGTGAAAAGAGGGACGGGACTCTAAAGGGAGTCACGTGATCAAGGGAAGTATAGTCTATTTCTCCTCTTTCTGCTCACGTGACTAGAATGACATCATACCTGCGAAACGTCTGGACTGTGGTAGAAGTTTGAAGGCTGAATTCGAACCTAGACGATTGGACTCAATGTTTGGTGAATGTTCTCGAACAAGGAACCTAAAGCGTACTGAAGTCATCTGAGCTGGCGAGTCAGTTGGACAAGGTATCTCATCCGAGGCGGTTGTGTGTTGACGCCGAATGAGGTCGGGGAGGAACTTAACGGGTTGAATGTACCAGAGGCGGATATTGGGTAAGTTCATATTTCAATACCAGCTAAAAATTATTTAGGAAGTATTTTATAATAGAAAGTTCAAAATGTCGTGGGTAATATTGCATTATATTTATAAATATAACTTTATAGCATATACAATATGCTACAGTGTGTGCGCAAAGACCATAGCACACTAATCTGGCCTTACAATTTCAAAGAACCTGAAGGACAAGTAACTCGGTGACTGGAGTGTCTCTCACGATTCCCCTATGTGGTAGAACATTGGTCATGTGTGAAAACATGGTAACGCTGATGGACTTTCAATAATGCTGTATCACCATTACCAAAGAGTGAATGGTAATTTTGATGTGGTGACAATTTCAGGCTCCCTCTATCAAGAAACACAGTCGTGGAAACGGGGACGCGGCAGTTGGCCTAAAAGGCATTTGGCCTAAAGGCATTTGGCCTAAAAATGAAACCAAAAGTCATTTGGCCTAAAAGGCATTTGGCCTAAAAGGCGTTTGGCCTAAAGGCATTTGGCCTAAAAGGCATTTGGCCTAAAAGGCGTTTGGCCTAAAGGCATTTGGCCTAAAGGCATTTGGCCTAAAGGCAGTTAGCCTAAAAGGCATTTGGCCTAAAAGGCAGTTGGCCTAAAGTCATTTGGCCTAAAATGTAAATTTAAAACCTTCGGTTATCTTCGGAAAGTAAAAGGTACTGTTAGTTGTTTCATCTGAATATAGATAGCACAACTGATGCAAGGTAGTTACAATATTTCTAAAAACATTGACAATATCCTACATACAACTAGATCAGTAGTTCACAAAACACTCTATCACCTTTTTTATATATAGATTTCCGATATTATTTCCTTGTTAATATATCTCACGGTCATAAAGTTAACGAAAAACAATAAGAAAATCCCATTCTCAGCATCGTTTACGCTCGGTAAAATTATATGCGTACATTCAAATTATGGGGACTTTTGACAACTTATTCCGAAAGGCAAAATGAAAGTGGAAACCAATATTCAACCCATCCCGGTTGGCGCTCCGCCCTTCCCGTGAGTGCGTGTGTCTGTGTCAATCCGTATCTTCTACGATATTCTACCATAGCAACAATCCGAGTTCATACAGTCCAATATAAACAATCACAAACATAATCACAACATCTTTCAAACAGTTTATAGACTCAAATCAAGTTATATCAACCGATATTCTTCCACGTTTAAAGTATGTAATGCCGGTCCTCTACCAGAGGGCCGGAGCACCCCTGTCCAGTTTCTCCTGTCACCCGTACTGTAATTCCCCCGGTGCCCCATTCCACCTTCAGCATACCACATCCATCTCCCGCTTCACATCCTGCATGTCCTATCCACATCCGGTCACCTACCCTCCTATGTTTTCTACCCTGTCGTTCGGTCTCTAGGTGTATGTATATATAATTTTAAGTCCCTGTCGACCAATTACCGGCGACAGGGCGGGTTTTTTGGTTAACTTTTCCCGCCCATGAACTATGGCTAACGTAAAATCAGCCCGCCAGGGCGTCAATTGTCTCTCTTATTTAGTGTTTTATGTTATATCTACCACGGTTGGCAATCGAGAGCCCCTTCGGGGCTGGTGATTGTCTTAGTATCTGTGTTTATTCAATGTTTAATACATGTCAATATCTAAATTAGTGTCACAAAAATAAAGATCCTAAACAAACAAACAAACAATATTCAACCCACCCACTTTAAATTTGTCTGAAATGACGCCCGATTTTCGTTTAGCGCTACTGAGATATATATGAACATATTTTTTTTTTATCTATTGTATTAATAATTAATATATAAATAATAGTGACGTATTAAATAAATTTTGCCAGTAAATATTACAATGGTCATATATATATATATATATATATATATATATATATATATATATATATATATATATAAACTTAAATTATGGTTTTGACTAGATCCTTAACTCTATTATTATTGTTGTTAGAATTATTATAACTATTATTATATAAAATTAGTACAGTTATTTTTTTTCAAACAATGTAACTATTTTTATTACAGTGATATTATTAACAACATGGGCTATGTTAACACAATAGGTCCTTTGTTTAAAAACTATATACTAATTTCCCTCCTAGTAATTTGCAAAGCATTCTCAGGAATTATTTCAACTTGTGAAAAAAATACAAAAGATTTTATGGAATTGTCGTTGGTCTTTTTTTAAGTCTTCATAAAACGTAAAAATACAAAATGTGGTAGCCTTTACAGGATGATAACTTCCTAGGGCAAGAAAAACGTACGATGTAAGCAAGTGGACCTCCGAAATGCCAATGGCTGCAGCAGAGGCCAGAGGGATAAATCTGATGAGCTTTGGTTGGTAAAAATATCTCACCGCTAGGATCGCTTGTGTTCTCCCATTCCAAAAAGTGACACTCTTATAGCCTAGATGCAAACAGACGTGACTCAAGTTGGCCCGCCACATTGCCGAAAAAAAATCTTTTTTTGTCTAATCGTTTGTGCTCTATTTATGCTCATATGTGCCCGAACATGAACATTTGTGCTGTTAAACTGGCCATTTTAGAAAATATTTAATGTGGTGGGCCAACTTGAGCTCAAGCTAGCCCGCCACATATTGAAAAACACAACATAACCAAATTTATTTAAGTCAATCCATTGTGTTCCATTTGTGCTCATATGTGCCCGAAAATGAACATTTGTGCTTTAAAATTAGAAAATCTAGAGAACATTTAATGTGGCGGGCTAACTTGAACCTTCCCTATATCATAAACTGTAGAAAAATATAGTTCAAGCTGGCCAGCCACATTTTTAAATATCAATTTAACAAAATTCTGTATTCACCATTCGTTTGTTCTTAGTTTGTGCTCATATGTGCCCGAAAATTAACGTTAGGGCTGTGAATCTAGGCCTTTTAGATAACATTTAATGAAGGCGATCCAACTAGAGCTCAAGCTAGCCCACCATATTAACTGTTTTCTAGATTTTCTAATTATAGAGCACAAATACTCATTTTTGGGCACATATGAGCACAAACGAAAAACAAACGAATGGTGAAAACAGAATTTTGTTACATTGATATTTAAAAATGTGGCGGGCCTGCTTGAATTCAATTTTTCTACAGGTTATGGTATAAGGAAGACTCAAGTTAGCCCGCCACATTAATTGTTCTTTAGATTTTATAATTTTAAAGCACAAATGTTCATTTTCGGGCACATGTGAGCACAAATGGAGCACAATGGATTGACTTAAATAAATTTTGTTATGTTGTGTTTTTCAATATGTGATGGGCTAGCTTGAGCTCAAGTTGGCCCACCACATTAAATATTTTCTAAATTGGCCAGTTTCACAGCACAAATGTTCATGTTCGGGCACATATGAGCACAAATAGAGCACAAACGATTAGACAAAAAAGGTTTTTTTCAGCAATGTGGCGGGCCAACTTGAGTTACGTGGCAAACAGGCTAAATCTTCTCTTTCTCTCTTCTCCGTCGCACTCTACAAGATACTTTGAAGGGTGGGATTAGGCAGCAGTCCTTTCCTCCCTCCATTCCTAATAATAGCAAACGACCTTGAAGTAAACCATAACAAAAATTCATTGTTCCCCGGCAACTTTCCTTTTGTTCTTTTTCAAACCCACTAACATAATTTGTTTTGAGTTTCACGAGTTGTTGGCGGGTACCTCTGTCTTGCTTCATCCTTTGCTTTATATAGATTAAATAATGTATTGATTTGTATATTTTTGTGTAAAGTTTAGTGATATCTAATTTTTTTAAATATGTATTTCATCTTCATTTTTGAAAGAAAGATTTTTACTATAAAATAATGAATCGAGGACAAAAATGTGCACACCGCGCCTGCTCAATTACACGGTGTACTTATGGTAATTTTTCCTAAATGGTTACCCGTTTTTCCACGCAAACGAGGGTACTTCTCATAATTCTATCTTCCTCATACCTACCTTCTAATTGCTATTAAATGTGGAAAGCATTGACTGGCGTGAAGATACAATGAAAACACAACACTACTAGAGCTTACTCTATTTACTTGAAAAACATATTTTAGACAGTGAAAATACATCATATTCAAATATAACAAATGTACATTTTTGTATAATTATAATTACATTTAAACTTTATTTAACATTTTTAAGATAAATACTATACTTACTATGTTGACTTAATAATATAAAATGAGAGACTCCTTTAACACACTGGCTCAAAAAGTATTCATTATTAACTATATATATATATATATAATTATATATATATATATTATATATATATATATATAAATCTAAACCTTTTTTAAGGGGTTTTGAACTAAAAGTTTGTTACCCTTTAATTAAATAAAAGCTAATGGATATACTTTTGATTTTTTCATTTGACGAGAAAAAGGGGCGTTATAAGTTCATAAAAACCATTTTAATAACTATCATATTTTATAAATTAATTATATCTATGATAAAATGACCTCTAACTAAGCGTTTACTTAGAACCAGTGGCGCACTCATTGGGGTGGAGTAAACGGGGCACCTTCCCCCATAACCCCTAATAATTTCAATACAAACATAAATTATTTATTTTATAACTAAAACATTAGACACAGAAGATGAGTCGTATACATAGGCTCCTTTTTAAGACTTGGTTTAAGACTTTATATTCAAAACACACACATATTAAAAGTGCCACTTATATTCTCATTTGAAAAAATCACAACCATAGTAGCTTCCATACATTGTATACAAGAAAATGTATATAGCTAGTAGCCACCATTCTGGTAGTTAAGTTCGTTTTAGTTTTTAAGTATCTTAACACAAGATATGGGTTATTACACCGAGGACCTCGCTTATAGAGACTTCAGAATCACTCGCACCCCACCCAATTTCGGTTAAAATTAATACTAAAGTACTTCGAACTGACAAAGCTACCAGAGCGTGTTATTCAACACATTAATATATATTGACTTAGACCAGGGGTTCTCACATTTTAGACCGAAGGAGCCTTTGTACCAGAAAAAATGAATGGCCGAACTCTCATAAAAATATCTACACTAGTATTATGATCATTCAATAAATACATTTAAATCTCACAAGTCTTTTATAATTTAATACTTGAATGAATATAAAAGAAGAACTACACTACACCCCAACCTCCGCGTCACTTAAAAACAAGTTATATATTTGAGTGCGATGACTTATGAGATCAGGTAGTTTATAGCGTTAATACCAACGTACCAGTGTTTATTTGTGTACAGAGGTGTAATTGTTTTATCACGTAATATATAATTATTTTGCTAACAACGCATAATCCGTACTAAATGTTGATCTCAATACACAGTCCGACACTTTATCTCAGTTGGTAGCGTGTTTGTATACTGAGCTAAAGGTCCCGGGTTCGATTCCCGGAATGTCCGAAAAATGTATCATTGGTTGACTGTGCTTTTCCCCTTTCACAATGATGAATTAACTGTCAGGGGGCTGGATGTTGTATTTGTTCTAGATTTAAGTTAGTTTGTCAGACTCTGAGGAAATAATCTACATTTTACGGTTTGTCTGTCACTAGTTTTATATCGAGTGTCACTCATTGAGCGTGAACTGGGAAAGAGGGAAGGGTTGATAGGGTGGGTATTACCAAATTTTTCTCCCCCATCGAAATGTGCCTCCCTCATTTGTTAAACTTCCCTCTGATATACTTGAATTTGAAGCTGAAAGATGGTTTGAATCAAACTCCAAAAAGATTATATAACAATCTATTATTATTTCTAAATGCTTAAGGAACATCCCAAATAGCTTTTAGTGGCATTCCATTTTCAAATATTTTCCATTGGCTTGGAGTCAAGCACCTAAAAACTCCTTAAAAATAGTTTTTTACAAACTACCTCGCCCAACACTTATAAAGCTTCGCCGATACTCTTGATAGTCATCACAATAGGTTTTTTTTCATTGTGACTTACTACCTGTTTGAGTTGTACACATACATCAATTTACCCTAATGAACCAGGAATGAGGAATGTTACATTTTAGATTGAATGTACCTACATTTGCGTATATTGAGAGTGGGGTACCATTTTAGGGAAAAATACCCTTGTTACACCCGGCTGGGATTTGAACTTCAATCTTAGAGGACAACTTTATTTCCAACTGAGGGGGGGCTTGTGGGGGATATAGGTGGAGGACACACATATTATCTCCAGCTTTGAGGGGGGCATATATTATTACCAACTTATATAACACAAATATAGCTGAATCTAATATTACCCTTTAAATATATAGTTTGACACACTCAGTTGAACATTAATATAAATTCACGATTTTCACTATACTACAAATTGGTTTATGAATAGGCCTACTTACAAGAGGGTTATTAAATTTATATTGAAAAGTTAACACATAATTTAAGTGAACATTTACGTCACCAAATACCTTAATGCTTTCATTAACTTGCGTACTATATACATTTGTTCATGTACTACAATAAACTATGTTCTTGTACAAAAACATATTCATGTGTGTCATACAGCCACGTGATTTATTAAATTTAGAAATAATGTTTCTAAAGTATGTTTTAAGATGGCACGGATATCATAAAACTATATCCACCTTGCATGGGGAGATTTTTCTTATAGACTACTGTCCACATTAATGAAACAAGATCGATTGTTTAATAAGGTTATAAAATGCATATGTGAAATCTTGCAGTTAAGTACACTATTTAAACAAATCATTAAATTCACTAGAGAAGAGGACTTTTCCATAAAGTAAAACTATTGGGGGTGACATGTTTACCCGCCATGAAATCACTTACTATTTGTTTCGTAAATCTAATGCAGTGCCTAGATTCACGGGTGATATATTTTCCCCTTGGATAACATTTTCGTAGACATCACAAATAAGGGCGATTTTAATTTGCTTTTTTAAGGAAATTACAGCAGTTAGGACTGAAGGTCTTGTTCATATTCATTAGGTGAAAAAATGTTATGAGCAAATAAAATACGAATCATGACTCCATTTTCCATCTCGTTCAGAAGGGAATACATCTTCATATGACATCAGAATCTTTAGGGAAGTCATGGTGTATAACACCATACCTCTTAGATTACTTTTATTGCATACGGCAACGGTACAACGCTTACCCGGAATTTTCTTAGTATCGGTATGACACTTTTCGTAATCCTTCACGCATAAATAATAAGAAAGCTTACAATAAACATACAAAAATTTACTATTCACATTGACTTTGGAAGCATACTTGACATAAATAAGAAGTTAGTAACGAGCGCACCCGCCTCGGTGGCGTAGATAGCTAACGCGCTAGTCGTGTTGAGATCTACTGCTGAGGATGGGGAGATCGAGGTTTGAATCTCGGTCGGGTGAACTGGGGGGGGGGTTCCTCAATGGTTTTCCACTCTCCCTCCACGCAAATGTGGGTTCACTTCCACTAATTCAACCTTCCCAATTCCTAATCCATTAGCGTAATTAGTACTTAGGCGTATAACCCGAACGGGTAGTAAGACGTGGTGCTGAATAATAATTTTAAAAAAGTGCTGCACTACACAGTCACATGATCTGAACAGAAGCAAACTTGGCTAGTTCACGAGCAGACGTTACAGCAGCGCTGCGTGTTAGGACAGAGCTGAGTGCTGGCCGGTAAAGTGAACGAGCCTACCCTACAACTCTAGTAGCCTTAGTATAAGGAAGGACCCATCAAGATGACCAAATAAACCTTAAAATTTGAAATTTCTCAGTGAGTTGAGTAATTGCAGGAGGAAGGGGAGCTTGGAGGTCAACATTTTCAAAAACTAATATATTTAATTACTTCTCTGTATTGTAAAGAATTTAAATTTATTAATTAGGTACGGGAAACAACACAAATAGACATTTACATAATAATAATAATAATAATAATAATAATAATAATTATTATTATATTATTTAATATTGCATTCTGAGAAATAGTGGTGATGGAGTATAATAAAGAAAAAAACTTTTTGAGATTAGGAAAAAAATAAAATTTTGACAGATAAATAAAGATAAATCAAATCCCAGATAGCCAAAATAACATTAGACTATAAATTTCTCAAAGTGGGTTGGGGAATAAGGGGTCCAAAATCTACAAAATTAATAGAAACTACTACATCTCAGTGCAGTGTCGTTAAAAATTGAATTTTGGCATGACCGTAAATGCACCACTCCAAATAACTAATAAGTCTGAGCATTTTAAAATGTAACTCCATGAAATCAAGGGAGGGCGGGGGGAGTTATAAAAAACCTTTTATCTATAGTTTAAAATCGAAATTTGGCTGGCAGGTAGAAGAACAACTATAGATAAAGAAAGTATTCTTAAAACTATGTGTTTAAATGGGAGTTAGAGAAATTATGATTGGGGAGGAGAAGGGAAAATTTTCAAAAACCAATAGAAACAATTACTAACAGAACAATTTATTTGATAAGCTGAGGTGCTTAGTACTAGAGTGATTCTTTCAAATTAATTCATGTTTAGTTAGTAAATTTAAACTATTTCTTTTGGTGTTCATTTCAACAATGTCTCTGCGTAAGCGAGCAAATATTGATGCAAAGACTGCATATATATATAAAATAGATTATATATATATTTATAAAATAGATTTTACTTCTTATAGGTAGTAGTTAATTTGTGGCTTCATAAACATACAAAGTTTTCGCCTCATACGTGTCTGAAATTGTATTTTTGGTAGTTTAGATCAGGGTTTCTCAAACTGCGAGGCGCGAAGGGATTTCAGATGAGGTGTGAACCAATTTCTCACTTCTTTCGACTTGCCTAAATTATGATTGACTAAAAAATTAATATTCTGTTTGGCCTATGAAGCAATAAAATTAATTAATATCTTACAAAACCTTACTATTTTTATAAACTTCTACAAAGCTCTTATCAGAAAATAACTAAATCAATTAAATAATAAATGTCTCATTTTTGTATTTTAACGTAAACAAGTTATTTTATTCTAAGAATAAGAGTCTTAACAATTAATTTTATGTTCATATAAGGCTCAAGAGTATAGAGTTTGAGAAAACCTGGTTTAGATGATTTGCTAAAAATAAGATAATTTACCCAACCAAAATGTGAGCGAAGCCGTGGGCAAACTCGAGTAAGTTAATATGATTATAAAAAAATGAATGATTGATTAATTCATTTAGCAAAATTAATAAACAAATATACTTAGAAAGACTGATAAAATATACTTTGGCACTTAAAAAATATATATTCAAAATTCAAAATAAAACAAAATTATTAAAATGGTGTAACCACATGTATGTGCTAATTAATAAAAAACGGTACGGGTACAAAACTTTTTATTTCTGGTACAAAACGGTACAAAAATTATTATTATTATTAGCACCACGTCTTACTACCCGTTCGGGTTATACGCACTTACGCTAATGTGTAGTGGTAGGGTGATTGTGAGATGAAATGAAGGACCTACAGTTTAACGTGGAATCCGAACCACGGTGGTGGCCTGGCACTCCCCACATTAACAAGATGGCTTGTCAAAAATTAGTACAAAACCTTGGCAATGTAAAAAGTTCAACATACAAAAGTGGTACTAAAGGTTAATGGACGTGCTGCTATACCTTGGGAAGTAGTAAATTGAGAAAAGACTTATATATATTTTGAAACGGTAGTATATAATAATTAACTAAACACTACACACCTCGCCATCTATTAGCATCACTACAAATCTTAACGAATGTTTCCGGAGACAGCAAAACATATTTTAATAAATGGTCTAAAAATTAACTTTACAAAAAGTCGTTTGGCCTAAGAGGCATTTGGCCTAAAAGGCGTTTGGCCTAAAGTCATTTGGCCTAAAGGCATTTGGCCTAAAAGGCATTTGGCCTAAAGGCATTTGGCCTAAAGGCGTATAGCCTACACTTTAGGCCAAATGCCTTTTAGGCCAAATGACGGGTACCCAGTACATCGTGTAATTGAGCAGGCGCGGTACGCACATTTTTGTCCTCGATTCATTATTTTATAGTAAAAATCTTTCTTTCAAAAATGAAGATGAAATACATATTTAAAAAAATTAGATATCACTAAACTTTACACAAAAATATACAAATCAATACATTATTTAATCTATATAAAGCAAAGGATGAAGCAAGACAGAGGTACCCGCCAACAACTCGTGAAACTCAAAACAAATTATGTTAGTGGGTTTGAAAAAGAACAAAAGGAAAGTTGCCGGGGAACAATGAATTTTTGTTATGGTTTACTTCAAGGTCGTTTGCTATTATTAGGAATGGAGGGAGGAAAGGACTGCTGCCTAATCCCACCCTTCAAAGTATCTTGTAGAGTGCGACGGAGAAGAGAGAAAGAGAAGATTTAGCCTGTTTGCCACGTAACTCAAGTTGGCCCGCCACATTGCTGAAAAAAACCTTTTTTGTCTAATCGTTTGTGCTCTATTTGTGCTCATATGTGCCCGAACATGAACATTTGTGCTGTGAAACTGGCCAATTTAGAAAATATTTAATGTGTGGGCCAACTTGAGCTCAAGCTAGCCCATCACATATTGAAAAACACAACATAACAAAATTTATTTAAGTCAATCCATTGTGCTCCATTTGTGCTCACATGTGCCCGAAAATGAACATTTGTGCTTTAAAATTATAAAATCTAAAGAACAATTAATGTGGCGGGCTAACTTGAGTCTTCCTTATACCATAACCTGTAGAAAAATTGAATTCAAGCAGGCCCGCCACATTTTTAAATATCAATGTAACAAAATTCTGTTTTCACCATTCGTTTGTTTTTCGTTTGTGCTCATATGTGCCCAAAAATGAGTATTTGTGCTCTATAATTAGAAAATCTAGAAAACAGTTAATATGGTGGCTAGCTTGAGCTCTAGTTGGATCGCCTTCATTAAATGTTATCTAAAAGGCCTAGATTCACAGCCCTAACGTTAATTTTCGGGCACATATGAGCACAAACTAAGAACAAACGAATGGTGAATACAGAATTTTGTTAAATTGATATTTAAAAATGTGGCTGGCCAGCTTGAACTATATTTTTCTACAGTTTATGATATAGGGAAGGTTCAAGTTAGCCCGCCACATTAAATGTTCTCTAGATTTTCTAATTTTAAAGCACAAATGTTCATTTTCGGGCACATATGAGCACAAATGGAACACAATGGATTGACTTAAATAAATTTGGTTATGTTGTGTTTTTCAATATGTGGCGGGCTAGCTTGAGCTCAAGTTGGCCCACCACATTAAATATTTTCTAAAATGGCCAGTTTAACAGCACAAATGTTCATGTTCGGGCACATATGAGCATAAATAGAGCACAAACGATTAGACAAAAAAGATTTTTTTCGGCAATGTGGCGGGCCAACTTGAGTCACGTCTGTTTGCATCTAGGCTATAAGAGTGTCACTTTTTGGAATGGGAGAACACAAGCGATCCTAGCGGTGAGATATTTTTACCAACCAAAGCTCATCAGATTTATCCCTCTGGCCTCTGCTGCAGCCATTGGCATTTCGGAGGTCCACTTGCTTACATCGTACGTTTTTCTTGCCCTAGGAAGTTATCATCCTGTAAAGGCTACCACATTTTGTATTTTTACGTTTATGAAGACTTAAAAAAAGACCAACGACAATTCCATAAAATCTTTTGTATTTTTTTCACAAGTTGAAATAATTCCTGAGAATGCTTTGCAAATTACTAGGAGGGAAATTAGTATATAGTTTTTAAACAAAGGACCTATTGTGTTAACATAGCCCATGTTGTTAATAATATCACTGTAATAAAAATAGTTACACTGTTTGAAAAAAAATAACTGTACTAATTTTATATAATAATAGTTATAATAATTCTAACAACAATAATAATAGAGTTAAGGATCTAGTCAAAACCATAATTTAAGTTTATATATATATATATATATATATATGACCATTGTAATATTTACTGGCAAAATTTATTTAATACGTCACTATTATTTATATATTAATTATTAATACAATAGATAAAAAAAAAATATGTTCATATATATCTCAGTAGCGCTAAACGAAAATCGGGCGTCATTTCAGACAAATTTAAAGTGGGTGGGTTGAATATTGTTTGTTTGTTTGTTAGGATCTTTTATTTTGTGACACTAATTTAGATATTGACATGTATTAAACATTGAATAAACACAGATACTAAGACAATCACCAGCCCCGAAGGGGCTCTCGATTGCCAACCGTGGTAGATATAACATAAAACACTAAATAAGAGAGACAATTGACGCCCTGGCGGGCTGATTTTACGTTAGCCATAGTTCATGGGCGGGAAAAGTTAACCAAAAAACCCGCCCTGTCGCCGGTAATTGGTCGACAGGGACTTAAAATTATATATACATACACCTAGAGACCGAACGACAGGGTAGAAAACATAGGAGGGTAGGTGACCGGATGTGGATAGGACATGCAGGATGTGAAGCGGGAGATGGATGTGGTATGCTGAAGGTGGAATGGGGCACCGGGGGGAATTACAGTACGGGTGACAGGAGAAACTGGACAGGGGTGCTCCGGCCCTCTGGTAGAGGACCGGCATTACATACTTTAAACGTGGAAGAATATCGGTTGATATAACTTGATTTGAGTCTATAAACTGTTTGAAAGATGTTGTGATTATGTTTGTGATTGTTTATATTGGACTGTATGAACTCGGATTGTTGCTATGGTAGAATGTCGTAGAAGATACGGATTGACACAGACACACGCACTCACGGGAAGGGCGGAGCGCCAACCGGGATGGGTTGAATATTGGTTTCCACTTTCATTTTGCCTTTCGGAATAAGTTGTCAAAAGTCCCCATAATTTGAATGTACGCATATAATTTTACCGAGCGTAAACGATGCTGAGAATGGGATTTTCTTATTGTTTTTCGTTAACTTTATGACCGTGAGATATATTAACAAGGAAATAATATCGGAAATCTATATATAAAAAAGGTGATAGAGTGTTTTGTGAACTACTGATCTAGTTGTATGTAGGATATTGTCAATGTTTTTAGAAATATTGTAACTACCTTGCATCAGTTGTGCTATCTATATTCAGATGAAACAACTAACAGTACCTTTTACTTTCCGAAGATAACCGAAGGTTTTAAATTTACATTTTAGGCCAAATGACTTTAGGCCAACTGCCTTTTAGGCCAAATGCCTTTTAGGCTAACTGCCTTTAGGCCAAATGCCTTTAGGCCAAATGCCTTTTATGCCAAATGCCTTTAGGCCAAACACCTTTAGGCCAAACGCCTTTTAGGCCAAATGACTTTTGGTTTCATTTTTAGGCCAAATGCCTTTAGGCCAAATGCCTTTTAGGCCAAATGCCTTTTAGGCCAACTGCCGCGTCCCCGCTGCATCATCTAATGAGCTACCGTAACGATATGTCATGTTATAAAGTGGAAAGAGACCAGCACTCACCCACCTCATGAGGATACCGTTGCACTTAGAAGAACTACTACGAGCTTGTGGTCCCAGTGGGACTAATTAGAACTTAAGCAAAGCGTTCTTTATCGACGTTTTGAGGAAGATGGAAATACCTATAAACTTCAGCTGATTGTCCCACAAGTGCTTAAAACAGAAAGTATACGCAGTATTCTTGATACACCCAATAGAAGACACTTAGATATTCAAAATACATTTGAAAAAGTCCACTCAAGTTTATATTGGCCCGATATCCGTCAAGACACGACAACGTGGGTCCAGCAATTTCCTGACTGTGTGACTAGGAAAACTCAAACAACAACTAAGGCACCATTACAGAAGTTTAGGGGTGGTGAACCACTTCAACAGGTTGACATTGAAATATTAGGCCCCTTTCCAAGGACGAAGTGGTGGAAAAATTAATTATGGTTGTATCAGACCACTTTACTCGTTGGGTTGAAGCGTATGCACTGCCAAAACACAAGTTAGTCACTGTGGCAAGAGTCCTGGTAGATGAATTCATCAGCAGGTTTAATGTCCCTACTGAACTTCACACCAAACAAGATATACATTTTATAGAGACAGTTATCAGACACTTGTGTGATATATTACAGATTGCAAAGACCCTAACAATAGCTTAACAAATAATGTATGGTGGTTTATTGGAATGATTTAATCGTACGTTACTGGAGATGATGTCTCGGTAGGTAAATGAAAATCAAAATGACTGGGACGTAAAGTTGCCTCAGCTAATGATGTAATATTGTACGAGTGTACATAAAACCACTAACCACACTCCCTTTGAGGTTCTGTTCAGAAGACAAGCTCGTTTACCAATCGATGTAGTGTCGGAAGAACAACGTAGTAGAGTAAGTAAGAAAGTAGTTATACTAACTTCATACACAGTGGATCTTCGTAATTGCCTAAAATCTGCAATAGAACAAGTTCGAAAAAATCTTAAAGTGGGACAGGAAAGACAAAAAGACTTACATAACCACCGTTGCTCCGGGAAAGCAAATGAAGTAGGTGACAAGAGTGTGGTTACGAACACCAGCAATAAGGGAAGGCTTGATATCTAAGTTACACAAACCATGGGAGAGTCCCTGCGTCGTCAGGAAAAGACTATTGGATGTGACGTACCGTGTTAAATACACTTTAAACCCCACGAAATCGCCCTGTGGTCCACTTCAACAGGCTAAAATCATACTCATCCCGAGATCCACCATGAGAAGAGGTTAGCCCGCCCATCACTGGTTGGTCAGAATAGAGGTGAGGGTACAAGGCTGGTGACGCTATATGACACTTCTTTTGAGTCTCAAGCAACTGGCATCAATCCCACGAGTCAACGCTGACAGCAGGTGGAAAGTCAACAAGCTCTTCACAATAATGTAGTGGACGTCAAGAGACATAGAGAAGAAGTGTGTTGCTATCAGCCTGGAATAGAACACAGACAATTTCATTTCAAGCCGATTATAACTGAATGAAGAATAATGTAACATATAATAAACATGCTTTACTTTTAAAGTAGTTTTCGTTATATATATATATATATAATATATATATATATATATATATATATAAACAAGCAGGTAGGGGGAGTGTTGCCCTTGCAGTTGTAACGGTTCACCAAGACAGTAGGGTGGAGCACATTCCAGCTGTCAAGTAGTGTGAGCTCTGGCCTTGGAGCGGTGACTAGTATGGTTCTGTGTCTTATGCTCTGACCAGGACGAAAGCTTGATTGGGATATAGATATAATACCATGTTCATTGAAAAATATATGAACATGACGAATGACCAATAACTAAAATTCTTTGACAAGGAAGGAAGAATATTTATTTTTCATTATTCATCCACACTATTAGACTAATACACTTTGATTAAGAGTACTTAAAAATAGTTGCAAAGTGGCCATTAATTAAAGAACAATAAAAATAACTGCTAACATAGGAAATACATTAATTTTATTTGTTGTATTAATATAATATAGATCTTACCATAGTCCTGGGCTTTATATTGCATGTATGCACATGATAGACTTGTAAATGTCATTTGTATATAGATAGGAAAAATTAAATAAAATATTTTGAATAAGATATTGCAATATTATATTAATAGATATGGGACAACATCTTACAAAGACTTAATTCAACCAGTCTGTCATTTCAAAATAGAAATAGACCTTGTATCGATGCCCTAACCTTATTGGAATAGCTTTAAAAGAAATTGTTTCTGATTTGAGAGATGCCATAACGTTTCAATGAAAATGACGAGAAAGCTACTACAATGGTAAATGTGAAATTACACCAGGCCGAGTTAACTCGATGAAGAGACACAGACGTGTCTCCAAAGATGAGTCTGATATGCCGGATACAGCAGGGCATAGTCCAAGCAGCAATTACTTTATAATCATCACATAATATCATTATTGACCGACTTATGTCTTCACTTGAGCATCGAATCCAGGCATATTCTGCAATTCACAAGCTGTTTGGATTACTCTATGATCTCAGCGATGTGACATTGGAGGCAAGCATTTCCGTTCTGCATCAAACTCTTAATCTACATATCATCGTGATCTCAAGAACAATTTTGTATTATGAATGTGGTGGATTCTAGCAAAAACAATTACAGATCAGTTATTGATAAACTTATGATGATGAAATCACTTGGGTTGAAGTCAACACTTCCTAACGTTCACACTGCCTGTCACATTGCATGTCTCGAATTGTGAAAGTGAACGGTCATTTTCAAAGCTCAAAGGAATAAATCTGAAATGAGCTTGTGCATGAAACAATCGCGTTTGAATTCACTTTCAGTAATATCAATTGAAACAGGTCTCCCTTCATTAACTGTGTTTTGATGAGAGAGCAACCACATTTGCGGCAGAGAAGTCACACAAAAAAAAGTTTTAAATAATACAATACTTTTTACTAAACTAATACTCTTACTATTTTATCTGCAGATGGCGGACGACAAAAGTTGCAATTATACTGAAATAATATATAATCATATAATTTCCAGTGTTATATTAGTATTAACTATTAATTTGAAGTACTAAAATCCACTGAATATAGAATAGATGGTATAGTTTAAGAGTTAACCATGGCATTAATAACTATTAATATGCTAATAACAAAACTCACGGTAGTCACCATGATTTGTTTACGTTTGCAAAATATGTGTCTCTAAATAAAAAAATCCATGTGCGATTTATATGTAAGATTCATAACCATTCATTGGGAAACTAACTTCCAAGGGCCCCAAGTTCTATTTGGCACAGAGACCCAAAAGTGTTAATCCGGGCCAGTTGAAGAGTAAACATTTTGTTTATTGTTTACTCTTATTTCACGCTTCTTTATTTTTCCCCCAAATTTGTTTCGGTGATGACCGACAGCTAAAAATGTTTAATGAATACTTCATTTTAACTTTTCGTACTTCTTGAGTGCATTTGTTATGTAACTACTTGTACAATTCAAAATCATTAGATAAATTGTATAAACCAATATAATGATTCACGTATAAACTTGTTATAATCTGGTCTGACACTTTAGCTAAATAGGTAGCGTGTATATCTACTAAGCTAAGTGTTCCGGGTTCAATTTCCAGTATGGCTGAAATATTTATAATTTTTGAAATGTGGGCTTACCCTTTTACAGTGATGAATTAACGACTGAGGGCTGGATGTTGTGTCTATTTTAGATATAAGTTAATATATGATTCGTGTGCTGATATAATCAGTCAGTTCATAAAGTGCATGTTCTTCAAATAAATGAATAAAAAGTATAATCTGTATCACGTCTTGCGATTAATGTCATCCAGGGTGATGGGGATCTAGAATTGTGAGGTGCATGTTCAAAATACAGATCAGGTACCATTTCATGAAATAGTTGTACTCTGTCATAAATATTGTTAGGTGATAGCTTTCCTTCTTGTCCACACAACAAGGCTACTTTCTCGCCGGAATATCACCGCAAGTTCGTCGGACCACTGGCTTTAAGCGTCATTCACTTGGAACCGTAATTCACCGGTCATTGTTGTGATCGCGTTTCTTTATATCCAAATAACAAGACTTGTCAAATAACCTCTACAATGTGACCACCGATACGGAAAACAGGAAATGATGTCCCGTATACATGACTTACATTTCCGTACTTAATTCAGTTCTAAATTAAGGGTGGAAACGTCTCTCATGTGTATGGGGTACAAGTGTCGCTGTGGTTGCACATGTGGAGGGAGACCAAGAATCATGAAAAGGGAAGAAAGTACCTACGTTATACTTTTTGTTCTATACTTCTTTCAAAGCTGTTTATTGATATCGTTAATATTAGGGTACATTTTATTTGTTCCTAGAGTTGGTTTTCTTTTAATACCATGTATTACTAAGAAATTTGGTAGTGAGGTATTAGTTTTAAGTGAATAACGATCAACATCCTACATTTATTTATGATCAATAATGATTTTTTTTTTAAAGGTTTAAAACGTAATGTATTTATTTTTCCGTCTGGACATAGTTTTTATTGAAATTATTATTCTTTCTTTGAAATTGAGGACGAAACTAATGCTATTTTAGGTATTTTTTGACTTGATATAACTCAGTGTTACCTTGAATTAGTAATGAAAAGTGAGTTTTGATAAGTGGTTTCGTGTTTCTTTTTACTTTTTTGTTTATTCAAACTTTAAATAGTCCGAACCCTTAACTTAGTATATAGCATATATACCTATTGAGCTCAGCATGGTCGAAAGATTTTCATTGGTGGTTTCCCCGCTCAAAGTGATGAACTAACGACCGGGGAATGGACGTTGTGTTTGTTTTAGATTTATATAAGTTAGTTTGTAAGTCACGAATATTGCTATAATCAATAGGTTCAGAAACTGAACGTTAAATTCCCCAAATAATAATAATATAAACATACTTCAAATAACATTTAACGACTGCGTTTACCCACAGTTTCAAAGCTCATAATGGTATATTTTAAATTAAGGGGGTTGGTGCAAAAATGTGATAACCCTTTTTTAATGTGTTTTAAGAATTATTTCTGATATAGTATGATTTTGGTAGGAAGAACAATAGAAGTTAGTTACTAAAGTTACTAAAACCATTTTAATATATTAATGCATCAAATCATTCTATATGCAGCTGTTTATTTTGCTAGATATTATCAATAGGCATACCTATAAAATAATACAAATAATATACTAAAATGTTATCAATATAGGCCATAAAGAAATGCGGTATAATTGAATTTTCTCTACTGTTCTTCCAACCAAAATTAGGGCGTAGCTTACGTCTTGAACATTTTTTTATATAGTCAGTCAAGACCTTGGGCATAGCTAATATCTACGAATATTTTATTTATTTTTTATAGTTAAATTTATTGATTTAATAGAAGTCTAAATAGTGAGTATATTACATTTAAATCATGTATGAGGGTATTCATGTTTATCCCGCTTGACCCCCTAAATTTGTGAAACACCTTTATGAATTTGATAGTTGTCGTTTAAGTGGTACGGCAATGTTAACAAACTCGATGGTCCCTACTAAACCAAATACAAAGGAAAAAAACTTGTTAAATAAATTAATAAATGGTAAGACACAATCGCGCAAACTTTCTTATATGGTGTATTATAGCTTCAAAGCAAAGGTTCAAAGGTAAGTTTTAATACACTATTTTTAAGTAAATTTTCTTCATAAAAACATTACATTGTTAATCACAATAAACACTCTTTATATAAATAAATTGTAAACCAAATTGTTCATATGTTAAATTTTCAAAAATAAATTATTTGTAAAATACCCTAAAATTATCTTTAATTTGTAAAAATAAAAACGTATTCTTATTTATCATGAAAAACTATTCAAAGATAACATTTTGAACGTTATCTTAAAAACCGATTTCTAAGAATTACAAATTTTACATAATTTAGCGTAAGTAAACTTTAAATTAATTTATTTAGAAAAATAAATATACATTATTATTAATCATGTAAAATAGCCCCCCCCCCCCCCAACCAATTTTGAACAAAATAATTAGAGATTATTTCAAAAACATTAAAACTTTACTAAAAGCGCTCATTAGCGCACTATTATATTTTTTTTAAATAAATATATAACTATTTTTATGTTAAAAAAAACTTGTTATATACCCATTTTGAACCAAATCGCTAGAGCCATTTCTTAAAATATTAAAATTCTATCTAAAAAAAGGTCATTTGTAAACTACTCTTAAACAAATTCTACCCCAAACAAGGATAAAGTCTTATTTGTCATGTCAAATATTCCCCGTGTGTGTGTGTGTGTGTGTGTATGTATATATATATGCTGCATTATAAACAAAATTGTTAGAGCCATTTTCATAATATTTTGAATTTTTTAATATCACTTGTCAATAAAATACCGTTTACCAAATATTTCCCCAAAATAAGCTATCGTATACAGTGCTATATGGGAGGTTAACCGTTCCCCAGATATCCATTTGAATCAAAATTGTTAAAGCCGTTTTCGAAAAGCTTGGAACTATAAATAATCATACATTAGTAAACTACCATAATATTTAGGAATAGGATAAAAAAAAAACTACTGATAGAAAATCTATTAAACTGTATTGTATCCGTGATATGGGACATACAGTTTTGAATCCTTGGCAAGGATCAAACAGAATTTTAAAATCGACTTTTTTCAGCTCGGGTTTACATACAACTTTAAGATCCATCATAATCTCCAGAAATATAGTTTTCCCTTTTACAATACTTTGTGTTGATATGAAAAAGTATAATAGGTTAAATATCGTTTTGGTTACAAATGCTTACAATACAAATTACCTTGTCGTGAAAATGAGTGCTACCATCTAGAGGTCTATAAACGATATGTTTTAGTAGTGCGGCTGTTAGCTAATAGGTAGCAGCACTGTCATCCTTTGATGTCAACGGAATGTGACCAATGTTTATCCCAAGATAAATTCATTTTGTTTCTCTTATCTTTGTTGTCAGCTGTTGCTATAAGTTCTTGAGTTTTAGTGTATATGACGTAGTAAGAACAAATAATACTAATGAGTTGGGTTATAATCCTATCCTTTTTTACGCTTTACTGTTCACATCCTCGATTTTAGGTAAGTATAGGCCCACTTTTCATTTACAAATTAAGCATTTATTTACTGATTATGCACGCATAAGAATGAATAACACTATGGTTAATTTATTCCTCAAATATTCTAAAGTATTGCTATAAGTTTTGGTGTTAGGGTACTTCACATTATTGCTATGCAATTATGATCGTGGCAAGAACAATCTCTGTTAGTTACGTAAGCAACTAAAACAATGTTATTATATTTATACATTAAATCATATTATCTGCAGCTGTCACTTTTGATATATATTAGCAATATTTACAAAATAACACAAATAATATTGTAAAATGTTATACCGGCAGCAAAAAAATATGTTTGAATTTTAATTACGTTAGTCAATGAAAATATATTTCCAAGGTTTTGATACTTGGGTGATGAAGCATAGATTGACTTACAAACTAATAGAGACGCAGCCAAGCGGCGAAAGTTTTCATGTGTGCGTACTTTTATGCAAACGAAATAATTCTGCCATTTTCATAGGAATGACGGAATATAAATAAAGTATACAAAACTCCATTTTTTAAAGGTTTGAAATTGTTGGATTTAAGAGGGGGTAATCGGGCCGGGGCCCCCACAAGAAATAAAACCATAATAATTATAATTTTCAAATGTAGATATTAACTACAGCTACCAATTCAGTGGCGGTGGACTCGTATTTGTGTAGAGAAGAGCAAGCAAAAAAAAAGTATACAATGAACTTGCCTCTCAGCCCCACCCCACCTCAATCCCCCTCCCTGATACAGTGTTGAATTTAATTAGATGTCTCTAAAAGCTATTTGGAGTGGTTCTCCTTCCCAAATTTTGAAACCTAAATTATTTTTATAAACTATTTGGACTATTTTTGCCCAAATATTAGAAAAAAATTAGGATGTTAACAGAAGAAATTTGAAGTGGTCCTCCTTCGGCGAACTTTACCATTAAAGTGATACTTCCCTAAAAATATTATTTTTAAATTTGATGACCCCCCCCCCTCCTACCCCCCCCCCCGAAGCTAATTACAGTGACCCTGACCTTGATATTTTCCGACAGTCAGATTTATCTACGAGTATAAGCTATTTTAAGTAATTTTCTCAAGGTATTTAAAAAAAATTGTCTGTTTTTAGATACTATTTGGAATGATCCTCACCTGGATATTTTTGAAAATTGGATGCGTTTAGAATATAATTAAAGTTGTAACCTGGATTTTCATATATAATAATATTCATTTGTAATATATTTGGATTGGCCCTCTCCCAACAAATTTTTAAAATTGGATGCCTCTAGGCACATTTTTGAAAATCGAATTCCTTTAGAAGTTATTTGCAGTTTGATACAATTCTTTAAGCTTCATATTTGAGAATATCAGAAGGTGTGAAATACGTCTTGATGGGGGACTCTTTTTTTAAATTATTTAGAGTAATCTTTCCTCCAAATCGTTTAGAAATATCGATGCTTCAAGAAACTATTTAGATTTGTGTCTGAATTTTGTCGAAAATTAGATACCTCTAGAAACTATTTGAAGGGGACTCCGCCCGGAAATATTTTTAAAATGGGTGCTTCTTAGAAGCTATTTTAAATTGTTCGCCTCTCGTCTGATTTTTTTCTGACAGTCAGATGACTCTAAAAACTGTAGTAAGACACGTTTATAAAAAAAATATGTTTATGGGGGGCCTCCTACACTCTATGCTGCCCTGAGTCCCCCCATATACAGTAGCCCCGTGGCTTCTTTGGTACTGACTGACAGCTCACAGCTGACTTCTGACAGTCAAAATTTAGGTATATACCTAAATTTTGACTGTCAGAAGTGACAGCTGCTAAATACATGTTTTTGCAGATCATATGGTTCGGCGTAGGGCTACATAATTTGGTCTGGTAACTTTTCAAAGCCGTCAGCCGTGAGCTGTCAGTCAGCACCAAAGAAGCCATGGGGCTACTGTACGTAAATCCGGTACTGATAACTGGACACAATCCTACAATATAATTGAATAAGTGTCTTGGGCATCTCACTTAAACTGTTCCATTTAAGTATATATATATGAAAATAAACCAAATAATTAAGTCTGGGAAAGATTAAGTGAATCAATAATTCGATTAAAATAACTATAATACTGAAAGCTAATCTTTAAAATATTGTTAAAATTCATTTATTTAAAATAGTTTTTTTTGTCAGTTTGGCTCTCTAGTTTCAGTGAACTTTTGAATCAAATTCTAGGCTACGCCTAAAACTTTTTAATTATTTTAAAGATACTATTTTGTTGATGGAAGAGCTGCGGTGCTTTCCGAAATTAAGAGTTTAGAGCTCCAAAACATATAGCATATATCTATTATTAAGAACCCACAATATTTACATGATTACATAAAGTAAATTTACAAATTTATATAAATTTAAGTCTTTTATAAATATGCTTATGCTGGTTGCAAAAATCAAATTAATATTTTTATATAAACTTTAGGGTTTTTATAAATTTGCTAAAGCTTGTTGCAAAAACAAATAGATCCTTTATTAAAACTTTATGGCTATAATAACTAAATATTAACTAGCCCAGCCATTAGATTTGTTAATTACGATTATAATACTATCTAAATATCATATTCATTATATTAAAACAATTACACCTGGACACGGAAATCAAGCCAGTGACTTTTGACTTAGTGCGTTAATGCTACGACCACTGAGCTATCCAGGAGTCGTACTGCGTTCAGGGTCATTCCTCACTAATATTTTAAGGCAGAGTCTCTGATGGACGTGTGGAAATCGTCATATATATGTGTGTGATCAATAATTTGGATTACGAGCTATCAGATAACGCAGTGACCTTCGGCTCGGGAAGGCTTTAGGCGTATCATTTGACACGACTGCATTCATATGGGTACCAAAAATACTGGTTCATAATAAAGCTCGGGGGGAGACCTGTTGGTCTAGGGGTAAGGTGTCAGGCCTCTGTGCTGAGGGTGTGGGGCTCAATACTCGGTCCCGGCACAGATGTATCTGATTGCCAAACCCTTCCTTCACCTCTGACAAGACATCTTGTGAATGTGTGGAATGCAAGGCCTCCACCGTGGTTTGGATTCCACGTTAAACTGTAGGTTCTCCATTTCATCTCACAATCACCCTACCATTACACATTAGCGTAAGTGCGTACAACTCGTACATCTACTAAGACGCGGTGCTAATAGTAATAATAATAAAGCTTGGGAAAAATTAATTCTTAATTTTGTCCAGCCACTAGAATAAGCAATTGGCAAAATTGAAACCAAGTAGTTCTTGGGTGGACGCTTCTTAAATATACTATCTCATTAGCTTACTCATTTATATGAACTTAGACTATCGCCAGGTGCAATGACATTGTATGTTCAAGCCGACCTTATTGAGTCATCCATTGTTCAATAGACCTACTGTAAAATCCACATTGTACTGATAAAAAAAACCAATCAACAGGAAGCTGGGTATGTAAGTATTTACTTGACAAACTCACAAGAAACAGGTTTATTGACAGACTGATAGTCAGACTCCAGTTCAAATACTTCGGTCACGGTGAATACATGTTGTCTTATATTCACATCATAGGTGTGATTGCAGTCCGATCACGGTTCGGTCACGGTAAATACATGTTGTCTTATATTCACATCATAGGTGTGATTGCAGTCCGATCACGGTTCGGTCACGGTGAATACATGTTGTCTTATATTCACATCATAGGTGTGATTGCAGTCCGATCACGGTTCGGTCACGGTGAATACATGTTGTCTTATATTCACATCATAGGTGTGATTGCAGTCCGATCACGGTTCGGTCAGGGTGAATACATGTTGTCTTATATTCACATCATAGGTGTGATTGCAGTCCGATCACGGTTCGGTCAGGGTGAATACATGTTTGTCTTATATTCACATCATAGGTGTGATTGCAGTCCGATCACGGTTCGGTCACGGTGAATACATGTTGTCTTATATTCACATCATAGGTGTGATTGCAGTCCGATCACGGTTCGGTCACGGTAAATACATGTTGTCTTATATTCACATCATAGGTGTGATTGCAGTCCGATCACGGTTCGGTTCACGGTGAATACATGTTGTCTTATATTCACATCATAGGTGTGATTGCAGTCCGATCACGGTTCGTTCACGGTGAATACATGTTGTCTTATATTCACATCATAGGTGTGATTGCAGTCCGATCACGGTTCGATCACGTTAAATACATGTTGTCTTATATTCACATCATAGGTGTGATTGCAGTCCGATCACGGTTCGGTCACGGTGAATACATGTTGTCTTATATTCACATCATAGGTGTGATTGCAGTCCGATCACGGTTCGGTCACGGTAAATACATGTTGTCTTATATTCACATCATAGGTGTGATTGCAGTCCGATCACGGTTCGGTCAGGGTGAATACATGTTGTCTTATATTCACATCATAGGTGTGATTGCAGTCCGATCACGGTTCGGTCACGGTGAATACATGTTGTCTTATATTCACATCATAGGTGTGATTGCAGTCCGATTACGGTTCGGTCACGGTGAATACATGTTGTCTTATATTCACATCATAGGTGTGATTGCAGTCCGATCACGGTTCGGTCACGGTGAATACATGTTGTCTTGTATTCACATCATAGGTGTGATTGCAGTCCGATCACGGTTCGGTCACGGTGAATACATGTTGTCTTGTATTCACATCATAGGTGTGATTGCAGTCCGATCACGGTTCGTTCACGGTGAATACATGTTGTCTTATATTCACATCATAGGTGTGATTGCAGTCCGATCACGGTTCGATCACGTTAAATACATGTTGTCTTATATTCACATCATAGGTGTGATTGCAGTCCGATCACGGTTCGGTCACGGTGAATACATGTTGTCTTATATTCACATCATAGGTGTGATTGCAGTCCGATCACGGTTCGGTCACGGTAAATACATGTTGTCTTATATTCACATCATAGGTGTGATTGCAGTCCGATCACGGTTCGGTCAGGGTGAATACATGTTGTCTTATATTCACATCATAGGTGTGATTGCTGTCCGATCACGGTTCGGTCACGGTGAATACATGTTGTCTTATATTCACATCATAGGTGTGATTGCAGTCCGATTACGGTTCGGTCACGGTGAATACATGTTGTCTTATATTCACATCATAGGTGTGATTGCAGTCCGATCACGGTTCGGTCACGGTGAATACATGTTGTCTTGTATTCACATCATAGGTGTGATTGCAGTCCGATCACGGTTCGGTCACGGTGAATACATGTTGTCTTGTATTCACATCATAGGTGTGATTGCAGTCCGATCACGGTTCGGTCACGGTGAATACATGTTGCCTTGTGTTCACATCATAGGTGTGATTGCAGTCCGATCACGGTTCGGTCACGGTGAATACATGTTGTCTTGTATTCACATCATAGGTGTGATTGCAGTCCGATCACGGTTCGGTCACGGTGAATACATGTTGTCTTGTATTCACATCATAGGTGTGATTGCAGTCCGATCACGGTTAGGTCACGGTGAATACATGTTGTCTTGTATTCACATCATAGGTGTGATTGCAGTCCGATCACGGTCCGATCACGGTTCGGTCACGGTGAATACATGTTGTTTTGTATTCATATTGCACGGTCAAACCACACTCATACAACAGTTTGCGGTCACGGTGTAACAACGTGGACGAAGTTGTTCTGAAAATGTTTAAAATATTTTCAACTGTTTACTTAGCCTCTATGGCACTCAATGCGGACGAGAAAAAAACCTAATTGCTAAACAATAACAAGCGTCAATTGTTGATGAAACGGAAAATAGAGGTACAGGTTTTCGTTTACTTTGTATTAGCATATTATTCATGACGAAACCAAGTTTTTTGCAATATTTTCAAATGTTCATGCTTAAATTTCAAAATATACTTCAAACAATTATTTTTGAGAAGCGTTTATCACTAATCTAAAAACTGGCATTTTTCTTAAGGTAAATTAACGACAAATATCTTTATTAATAATACAATTTATTTAAATATTACAAAATGAAAGGAAAAATAATTTGCCATGATTTATATTTATTATTATGATTGTTTGGTTACAATTTAAAAAAATTATAAATCTTCATATTATACCATGGCTAACCATCCGGTAAAAGGAACCTTGATTACAATATAATGTATAGTATTGGAAACTAACAAAATCTTATGTACAAAAAATATAATATATATACCAGCTCTTGACCGCAGCTTCTCTCGCGTTTCTGTCAGTCTTAGAAATATGTTCATTAAAACAAAAACGTTTCTAAGCCCAGAGTTTTTAATTTTCGGCACAGAGAAGAAATCACCCAAAGTATTAGGTAGAAATTACCATGATAAGATTTTAGAGTTGATAAAAGATGTATCTTCAAATCGAAAAATTTCATGTATTGTATTTATTTTGGTTTTAAGATTAAACACTCACGATATTTGTATTAATTGAAGGAAATAAAATTACAAAATTCAAGTCAGCCTGTCAGCCATCAAACCTGAGCTTAGTCAAGAATAAAATAATTTATAACCGCATTGCCTTTACCTCCGGGTGCATCTTAAAAACACACTTCTCCTACTGGATCAAGAACACTCTATAATACTTTTATGTCTACGGTAAGTTGTTCTGTGTTCAATAGAGGGTTGTTTGTATTCAAAGTTTGTAATTCAATTTGACGGTCGTTTGTCGTCTATCTCACATAGTCTCCATATAATATACATCTGTTCAAATTGTCGGGTAGAAAAAGACTCAAGTCCTTCACTTCTTGTCCGAGAGAGACCTTGTATTTTGGTTGAGTTCACTCTAACCTCACTCTAAAAATATCTTCAGTGAAGTCCAAATTGTATATCAATTGCTCTGTTCTAATTCTATCTTCAATATCTTCCGACATGATTTTCCTGTGGCCGAGCCAAAGTGGGAGATGATGATCTGTCACGTGAAAAATATTGATATGAAGGAGAGCAAATATATTATGAGAAATTAATGAAGAATCTGTGAATTCAAGACAACCAACTCAACTAAAATATAATTTCTCTTTGGATTTACTAGTGGAATGTATTCTGTAACTGCTCTTTGGATCTAACGATAGAGCTATACGGAAAATTTATTAATTCTAAGTTCAAAAGGAGAATTCTTCATTGATCACGCGTCTTAAAATAAAACAAATTTAAATCAGCAATTTATTTGATTTAGTTCATTTCATCAATAGCCTTAAACCTTTCCGGTAAAAATCTATATGATATAAAAAACACTGCAACACAATGAGTTAGGTGTTTTCATAAATACTAGGCAACATACATATAGGCTGACACTTTGTTTTAATAAATAGTGGACATACACGGTGGTTCTTTTTAATTTGGCACAGCAAAATATCTTAAAAAAACTATTTCATACACAGTTTCTTATATTTGGAACGCTGACAAAATGATCATTTATTTTCGATTTATTGGATCTTCAAGGTCATCTCAAGGTCAATTATTGTTTTTAAAATGGCACCCTGAATTTTTTATTGTAGACTTTTATTCTACGGGAAAAACAAGCAACTTTTATCTTAAACTTTTTTTTTTACCTGACGTCTATTTTATTGATATTTATTGAAGTAAAAAAATACGTTTGATGTTTTTGGACCCCCCCCCCCTTTTTTTTGCCAATTAGAATATAGAGTGTAAACAATATTAATACGAGCAAAGTGCTCTCACAAACAGAAAACAAACGTTCGTTCATAAGGGTCGAAATGTTAAATTTTAACATTGTTTGAAATGATTACCTTACTATTTCAATATAATTTCCCATTAGCTTGATTAAAGAATTGTGAATATTTAATAGAATTTCTCACTCATTATCTCTGCAAGCAATTCTAATGTATTCCATCATATTCTCTGGCGTTGTTAGTACATTATGGTATACTCTATCTATTAGGTAACCCTATAAGAAAAAAATCTGGTGATGTTAAACCTGGTGATTGAGCAGGCCAACTAAATGAACAACCTCTACCGATCCAGTGAACTTTGCAATTTTGATCTAATACTTGTCGTGCAGCTCTGGAATAATGGGCAGGGGCACCATCATGCTGAAACTACATGTTCTATCTCTCTTGTAGGCTTAAGTTTTCTAGCATCAAAGGCAATCCTTGATCTAGAAAGTTTCTATATTTGTTTCCATTCAATGTATCACCAATAAAAAAGGGACAAATCAATTTGTTTCCGATAAATCCACACCAAAGTTTCAGAGTCCAAAGGCACTCTCTTTCAACTTCGCGCAGCCACCGTGGATTTTTTGCACTCCAATAATGTTTGTTGTGTCGGTTGACTTTCCCATGATTCGTAAAGCTCGATTCATCAGAGAATAATATTTTAAGAAAAAGGGTTTCTATTCATTCTTACTTTTTCAATTGCCCATTGATAGACTGTCACTAGATTGAGAAACTCTTCTTCATGAAGCTCTTGATGCAACGACATATGGTAAGGATGGAATTTATGATGCTTCAATATTTTGAGCACACTACTTTTGAATAATCCTAAATCACCAGAAATCGACGAAAACCTACATGAGGATTATGAGTTATTGTGGTTAGGACAGCGATCTCATTATGCTCATCCGCTACAGTTGCTCGGTGACTCATTTTTTCGCACGAACACTTTCATTTTACACAACTTCTTTACTACACTATAAACAGATTTACGTGATGGTGCATTTCTCTCGGGAAAACGATCAACGTAGGCTAGAGTAGAATAGCACCATTAACTTTTCTTCTACATTCACCATGAATTAAAAAAAAAAAAATCAGCCACAGAATAATACTCCGTAGCTTACAATACGTAGATTTACAATAAATGAAAGTACAACACGTTATGAAGAACAGTGTATTCTGTTCAGTGTGAACGTTTATTCAAAAGAATAGAAATGTTAAATTGGTCCACTTATTATGTAAAAAAAATAGGTAGACCAAATTAAAATTTCTACTCGTATGAACGAGCGTTTGTTATTTTGTTTGTGAGAGCGTTTTGCTCATATTTGTTTACACTCTAGATTCTAGTAGGCAGTGAAATTAAACAAAAACCTCATATGTATTCCTTTACTTTATTAAATATAATAAAAAATAGATCTCGGGTAAAAAACTGTCTCAGATAAAAGTTGCTTGTATTTTTTTGTAGAAAACGATTCTGCAATAAAAACGCAGTCTCTCATTTAAAAATGACCTTGATATGATCTTGAAGCTATCCACTAAATCAAAAATAAATTATTTCATTTTGTCAGCGTCTAAAAACCAAGTAACTTAGTATGAAACTTATTTTTTCTTAAATACGTTTTTTAAAGATATTTCGTTGTGCCAACTTAAAAAGGCACCCTGTTTATATAATATATTATATTTATAAAATAGTAGAATGCTTTTCAAGCTAACAACATAAGTGGTTTGCCTTTTCTAAAGGTTTCTTTTCACTAGCATTCTTACCTAGTAAAACTGATAGATCACTATTGCTTGCAGTGTTTAGCATTTTGGGTTGATCACCCTGTATACTGACTGACATGACGTATCTCTGCGTGCTTTCGACCTATTAAATATTGGACTCTGTATTCTTAGATGCGGTTAATTTACATGAAACCCTACCATTGGTAATCACCACTTTCATTATCTTTAGGAGCTCGAGTGTGGATCTGAGAAACAACCCTACGACTTTTAGATTCGAAACAAATATCTGAAGTATGTATTTATTTTAAATAAGCTTTTTCTCTTTGGAAAGGGGGAAGTGTTTTTAACTCCATCTTGGACTCTGCGTGGCTCTTGTTAGATTACAATGTTTTTGTTTTTTATGTCCTCCACGTCTTAATACCCGCCCGATATATCTGCATATTTACGTTAATAGGGTAGAGATGATAAAGCTTTACTTTAGAAAAAGTGTATCCGCACTAGCGTGATGGCGAGGTGAAAACTTGTAAATACACCCGATCAAGATTCCAACCCTGACCTTGTCGTTACCGGAAATTAAGCATATTCGAGTGTGATGTAACTCCACTGGACCACCGATGTGAGTTAGGGTGAATTTTTGATGATTTTTGACTTTATAACTCAGGTTTTGAGGTGCTTTCCCTACTGAGAAATCTGATTTTGGCTGGTTACCACATTTTATGTATTGTCTCTCCTTCCAACTCCACAATCCTCTCCATGTGGTAAATAGTAATCCTGTGCCAATCCATATTTTCAATTTCGAATCAAATCCTAACTATGGCTAGCTAACTCGAATCGAATATCATGCCTATAGTCGTCAAATTAGAAGAAAAAAACATTAATCGGTAAAGATCTGAATTTGGGTACACATGCTTTTTACGGCTTCCCATTGAACATACTAAAAGTCCCCATCAATATCTGTTGCGCTTGAGCCGCCATCTTGGAAAAAAGGTACACTTTTTCTGTTTTTGCCTAAATCTCGGCAACTATAACTGACACGAAATAATAGTTCAGATAAAAAATATAGTTTATTAAACTGCCTATTAAAAAGCTTAATAACATTTTTTGTATCTCCAATACTTCAGCTGTAATCCTACATCAAATAGAGAAGAAAGTCTCCTGAGCTCTTGAAACTGTTGTGCAAATGGTTTTTTGCAGCTTCATGACCTGTAAAGATTATGAATAAATGACAAATCATTAAATTCATTGAAAATTGTGCTAGTATTTCTTAGATATGTGAAAGTTAGTCTATTTTTACCAATTAAAATCGTTGCATGCTACTCGTACTAAGTGTAGCATTGTCTGAAACCCAATCGTCTAGTGAAAGTGGTTCATCGGGGTTAGCATCGTCGAAGTCGTCGTAATCAATTTGGCTGTGAGGCACGTTGAAAGGTTCCTCATAAAACTCCCTCTCAATAGAACTATCGTCTTCAATGTCGAGATTTCTGTTTGAGTTCAAACACGCGATACCTTGGCAATGTCCACAAATAGCTGCGCATTTTAGTCCGACTTTCTGGCATCCACAAGATGAGGTACATCCCTTTTTACAATTGCATGAGAGTAACGAGATCACGGAATCTGGAGAAGGAACCTCCAGTGTCCGAATAGGGTCAAGGAAATCATGGACTTTCCTTCATCCCCACAGTTCGGGAGATTTTTCATATCCACGCCATTTCTGGACTTGCTGATAAAAACGAAACGAGTGTTGCTGGGCGGCTACAGCCGTAGGGGGTAACAATTCTAGATTTGGCTTACTTTTGTACGCGAATTTTCTGAAGGTGTGATAACGATGTCGGTTTAAAGATCTCTCACTAGCAGGAGCATTATATACAGATAAGAAAAAAACGTTCTCCAGCGGGAGAAATTTCTTTGTGAGTGGCATTAGCATCTTACGATATCTTGCAAATCATCTCGTTGCTCCAACAATTTTAAACATTTTCGTTTACCTTTTTGGAAAAGACATGATGTGGTATCACACCCAGTGAAGGCATGTGCAAACAAAATATAATCCTGAATCCCTTCATGTGATTGCAAGGGACGCGAAGAGTAAATTTTTCGCTCAATTTTTCCCTTTCCTGGTTTCGTGAAGTAAATATTTCTTTCCTGTGGGGCCGTTGCAGTTAGTAGAACGAGGAGATCAATATAGTCTTCAACAATGACGACATTTGTGGATGGAGATAATTCTATTGCTGTCTCGACGATAAAGGTATCAGCATCGTCTTGAGCTTGTCTGACCTCAAACCCTTAATTTCGAAATTTCTCCGATAACATTGAAATCAATCTAGATTTGTTTTTATCGCTACCCAAAAGCTTTTCTTGTGTTACTGTAGCGATCATAGTATCATAGAAGATTATGTCAGCACTAGAATGCTTTATAGCACGACGACGCTGTCCAGTTTTTTTGGTGCTGCTGGAGCAATCGGTGTAGCCATCAAAAACGATTACGGATCTCGCTCCGAAATAGTTTTTTATGTAATCTACTTATGCTGGACTCGTATGTCTGATTTTGATGCCATCCACGCGATGTAGAAGATATCCGCCGTCAATGACATGTATGCAATCCACGTGATTTATATTTTTGCGTGATTCTTTGGAAATGTCATACAAAGCAGACTTTATTGTTTTTCGCATACCCGCCTCATTAGAAAAAGCAAGTGGAAATGGAGCCAGGATCATCCCCAACTACCCTTGTGCTAATCGACATGATTCTTTCGCAAGTCTGAAACGGATCATGGCAGGCAAGCCAGTTTTGACCTGCTAGGGACCCGCCATATAATGTCTCTCCCTTCTCTCTCTCTCTCTGTCTGCCTGTCTGTCTGAAACAAAAAAGGCAAATTGAGGGCAAAAATATAAATAACTTTGATATTCAACGTCGGATTACAGGTAAAGTATTCAGATACAAAAAATGTGAATAAGCTTTTTTATAGGCAGTTTAATAAACTATATTTTTTATCTGAACTATTTTTTCGTATCAGCTATAGTTGCCGAGATATAGGCAAAAACAGAAAAAGTGTACCTTTTTTCCAAGATGGCGGCTCGAGCGCAAAAAATTTTGATGGGGACTTTTAGTATGTTCAATGGGAAGCTGTAATAAGCATGTGTACCAAAATTCAGAACTTTACCGATTAATGTTTTTATTTGTCGAAAATTGGTCTAATTTGACTGGACTATAAACATTTTTTCGAATCGAATATAGTACTAAATTAATTTCATCAAATAGAATCCTAGTCGAATCCTATGCTTAGAAAAATTGTATCAAATACTTTATTTTATAAATAAGTTCAAAGCTGAGTCAAATAATTTATTTTAGCCTTACTGTGATAATATTTCAAATAGAATCTGTGTTGAATATTGTGTTTCAGAATCCAATCCGATGATAAAATATTTCATTAAATGTTGATAAATATTTTAGACACATTTTAGCTTTATAAATAATGTAATAAATAGCACTAATATTAAAAAGTGAAAAACTAAAGAAAGATTGCACCAGTTTTTTAATCATAACACAAAATATTCACTGTCACAAACAATTGTACTCCACGTCATTCCTTTACGACCTGAAACTCAAGCTAATTTCTTTTTTCACCCTAACATGCAAATGGTTTCCCACTTCATTTTGACAACTTTGTCAAGTTTGTATGAAAGTCAGAATTGAAAATTTAGTGGTATTGAACGTGGCCGCAATGTTAGATTAGGAGGGTTCAATCAAAGGCTTGTGGCCTTGAAAATAAACACTGGCATGCACACGAGTGTCTAGCTTTTTGGTTGGTCACATAATTTTATTTACAATTCAACTGGTAGGTGATTTTACCAATACCACAAGATTTTTTTTTATCATGATTACTTTGCGAAAGTGATTTAAATAAAAACCGGGTTTAATTCTTAGCTTTAACGTTATTTTCGAATTTGTCTACTACCCGTCCTCTCCCACTCCCCCACGTTGAAAACCACTTTTATAAAGTGGGTAAAAAATATGGAAATTTTTTCTGGAAAACCTGATGAAATAAGCTTAAAGAATTTTATATTTAAAAAATATTGGCAACCCTGAAATAGAGACTATCTATCCATCGTAGGGGTGATGAAGTGGTGGTAACTGAAAGCTGGCATAAGCACTAGATCTACTTTCATGTATCCGTTCGCCAAACTATATGATATGTAAGACTATATGTTAAGCTGCCGTCACTTTGTTAGATAAAACTTTCACAACAAATAAGTTTGATTCTTTATTTCTTTAAGCGTTTTTTATATTATTCAAACACAAACTTATGAAAATAACCTTTTGGATGTTTCTTTTTTGTATTAGTGGCATATGTAGTTCACTTAAAAATGTTTTGTAAATAATAGCTTATAATTATTATATTATTAGCACGCGTCTTACTACCCATTCGGTTATACGCACTTACGCTAATGTTAATGGTAGGGTGATTGTGAGATGAAATGAGACCTACAGTTAACGTGGAATCCGAACCACGGGGGAGGCTGGCATTCCCACATTCAAGATTCTTGTCAGAGGTGAAGGAAGGCTTGGTAATCAGATAAATCTTTGCCGGACGAGATTGAACCGCCGCAGCATAGAAGTCTGACCTTTACCAGACCACCAGTCCAATAGCTTATAAAAGGCTGCCAAATAAAATAATAAACCGATAATCAGGTTGTTCATGACGTCATACGAACTGTATCGGTTGTGTTTACAAAAAAACCTTTTATTTTAAACTAATATTTTGTGTGGCTCTTTCTCTAAGTTATACAAAAACCTTTACTTATTTAATAATCTATGGTGGCCATTTATAATAAGATAGATTTGAGAGTATAATACTTTTAAGTGTATTATTTCATGTACTATACTATCTTTTGTAGCCATGAAACCAAAAATATAATGATTTTATTAATAAGCCTATTTTTTGATCACGATAAATCCGTCAATACAGTTATTCTTAGGGAAATCTTATTAGAAGCGTTTATTAACACTTTTTATTGAGAATTTAGTATTACTAAGAAAATAATAACTATTTCCACATAGGTTAACTTAAGTACCTTTAACCAATGTTTGCAATATCAATCTTATGTTAGCTGTCGGTGACCATCACTCTTACGTTGGAAATACTGTAGCTGTGACGACACTTGACTTCTGCACTTACAACACATACCTATTGGATTCTACTAGAAATACTTGAATGACTGTTACCGAGACTAATATGGTCGTGATGTAAACGGGTTAGTGGTTGTATTAGGCATTCACGACTAAGTTTACCTGGATGACAGCTTGAAATGTTACTAGAAGTAATCCCTAATATATCACTACGCCAACAGCTGACATCTATCACTTTGGATGACTGTAATGAAAACAGTTGGTAATATATTAATGTGATAGTTAAACACAGTAATTTAGGCCAATATTATTTATATATTTATTTGAGGTCGGACACAAAGTTTATTTATAGTTTTATTCCCCTTAAAAAAATATTAACACCACTTTCACAAAAACTTCTAACGAACACAGCTTCAAAATGGCGGCTGACGAATCTAAACCATATGATTGAACATGACGGTAAACAAGTTTTTTAGAATGATTCAGACACGCAGTTGATGAAAATATTTTATTCAGTTAAATATTTCAAAATACGATAAAATAATCATAAAATCATTTATTGTATGTACAAAAATGACAACAATTTTCTCTTTTCCAAGTAAATACGATGCCTTATTAAAATATATTGATGTGTGCACTATATTACACAAAATAAGTAACGTTCCAAAACGAAAAATAAGTACTTTTAATTCCGTTTAAAATACTGTTTCGAGTTGGATAAAAAGAAATTATTAAAAAAATGAAATAGTATGAGAAAACTTAATTTACGTTATTTTAAATGTAATATATAACAGGTAATTAAAGATATTTACATTTATAACAAAACTGTGATCTTTTACAAGTGTTGGCAACCCAAAACCTAAACAAATGATTTTCGAACTGTCATC
>JBCFYV010000012.1:8593270-8631099 GCA_039000515.1 Timema cristinae
ACGTTAACTAATCAATGTTTGTAAACAAATGAATCTCAAACATGTATTGTTATTTCCCATCTATACGGTCCCCCAACTCCCTTTCTTCCCTTTATCCAAACTTCACAATTATGATTTTAAATAGCCATAGATAATACAAAACGATACCGCGTTTAAAATATGCTCAGCGCCATCTATCGAGTTATTAAGTACTAAACGTTAAAGCCACTTTAGTAAAAAATAATATTTCTATTTGATTTCATCACAGTATTATACCAAACTGCTTACGACAGTTACGACAATTTTGTCAATTACCTTAACAGGGTGAAAAGACAGAGCTTAATTAGCTGAATGTAATCATTTTTAATAACTTCAAGATAAATGTGCCTAAAATAGCTCGGGAACAGAATTTATTAAGATCAGTAGGCCGAGTTGTTATGCCGGACGACCGTCTAAAAGTTATTTTTTTTCTATCCCTCGGAACAGTACTTTTTTCTGGATGTAAGGTACCCTATGTCCTTTTCTGTACCCCTCGGGAACAGTACTTTTTTTTTCTAGGTGAAAGGTACCTACCTTATGTCCTTTTCTGTACCCATGACAATGTGTATGTGAAATTTCATGATGATCGGTTGAGTATCTTAGGCGTGATCTGTACCCATGCAAATGTATATGCGAAATTTCATGATGATCGGTCGAGTAGTTTAGGTGTGAAAACGTAACAAACAAACAAACAAACAAACTCACATTCGCATCTATAATATTAGTTAGGAAAATTAGCTTACAAATGAAGCTATCGTAGCCCCACAGGAAGAGGATGTTGTTTGACCTAAGATTACACGAAATAAATGATATAAAATATTATTTTTATTATTTAATTTTATCCTCATACATTTACCACATTAATATTGAAGTGTTTATAAATTTTTTCCCTAAATATTGTTGCTGTACAGATACCAGTGTAAGCTATGTATCAAGTTGCTATGACAACCAGGTAGGGTCAGTGAAGTTGCTATTAGCATACAAATACCCAGTAGTCCGGAGAGTGTGAAAGTTTCGTGCATATGAGTAATACGTTTGTATTAACCACCCCCTTCTCCGTAAGTCTAGCTAATATTACATTATATTTATTTAGAAAATGTGAGAGTTTTATAGGATAATTTCATAGTACTGTGTGTAAACGATATTTCTTATCATAATAAAGTTATCATATCCATATCAACAAAAGAAATGGTATGTGTGCAAAATACGCAGCCTTATTATAATGTGTTTGTAAATGGTCCCTTTTATTAAAAAAAAAAAGCTGATTGTACCTCATGTTTATCTTTTCTGCTGATGTTCTTTGGGCACTTATTTAAATAAGAAAATAGTAATGGTCCTCTCAACATTTGTTTTATTGAATAATACATAGGTTTACCATAGAGAAAGGGATACATTTCTCTATGGTTTTATGAAGCTGTGGTGTATAACAGGTTTTCTTAAGTTTATATACATTTATACCATCACTTTGGTCTTTGAATCATCTAGATGTGATAGATTTTTCAACTATAGTTTTTTCTTATCCATAGTTAGTATTGTGATAAAGTATAATACTGTACGTTCATAAAGGCCTATATGAACGCGTTATACCGGTTTCTAGACAGTAAAATGATCAAGTATTGATTTTGTAGCAATTATTGCTCCAAGTCAAAACAAAATGGGCAAGTCAATCATAATCTCACCGACCAGGCTAGGCACCTCGAATAACAACACTTCTGGCCACATGAACAACACGCGAACGACTGCTAACGCTGAGCTAAAGCCGCGTCTCGCTGCTAGAGATCACCATCCTGCTAAATGCCACCACAACAACAATAACGAGAATAGAGTAGAAAATGATAGTATCTGCCAGGCCTTACCAGAAGAAAGTAGAAGTTTCGAGTGCCGCGCGCATCCCCCCCCCCCTTTCTGTGTGTTTACCTCAGTGATCCCCACCATTTTGTGATCCCGTCTCTCTTGTTCGACGAGTGTGTGCACCATATATAAGACCGTCCGTCAAGTAAGACTCCACTCTTGGACTAGGCTTGGACACTGTTTGGACGAAGCGGAGGCTTCAAGGACATATTGATATAATGTAAGGAGAAATTCATTTTTGGCGTAAATTTAGATATTGTAACTTTTCAAAATTCTTGTTTGATCATTCTTTCTTTTTTAAATATAATTATTGAAGTCTTGTATGAATCTTCGTTCTTTTGCAGAACATTGGGTTTAACTTTATTTATCTCACATTTGTGAGTTGTGTTTGCAATATGAGTTTAGTAAATATTTTTGTGGGAAAGTGGTTATAACTTTAAGTCAGAACTTGTCAAATGTTAGTAAAGCTAGGCGTTACGCTTGACAGTTATACATATTAAATTAACTTTATTTATCTCACATTTGTGAGTTGTGTTGCAATATGAGTTTTGGAAATATTAATGTGGGAAAATTGTTTACTACATTTATGCCTGAAACTTTCAAAGTGTTAGTAAAGTTAGGAAGCTTCCTTGACATTTTTTAAAAGTAACGTTATTTACAGTACTTGTAGATTTAGTAAAGAGCTACTTAGGAGGGTTCAGTAATTAGATTATCCCTTGACATTCAAGATTAGCGACGTTATGAGTAAGTATACTTGTTACGTGTGTATAAACAATAAACTTTAAAACTTTTACTAATATGTTGTATTTTCGCAACTAGTACTGAAATGTGTCATATAGAAGAAATCATCTATAATATTAGATGTTGTCATACTCAAATTTAATAATGTCAGGCATTGATATTTAATTCACGTAATATGTCCGTGGTGAATAATATATATAAAAGAAAAGAAAAACTTTAAATGTTTATGAAGTATTTTCCTTTTGGATTAAATCGAATGTTATTATTGCGCTAAGTGATTTACTGCTATTGTATCTATGAGGAACCATTTAAGATTCTTCAAAATATATGCATGTGCTTTAATAAAACTTTTCAGAAATTAAATCAAAGTGCTCGTAAGACTTGAAATCTTTTAATATTGTAGTTATGCCCTGTTATCCCTAGGTTTTAGAGATGTTTAATATCCAAAACGCTTTTAACTTAGCCTTCGACCTCTTCGTATAATATTATTTGATCATTGAAGGTGGACCGTAGTTTTCCACTTCTAGGAGTGAGTTGCGTGCACTGGGACCGTGTTGTGTACCCAGCATTTTTCAACACAAACAAAAAGTTAATCACACTGCGCATTCCTATTGGTCTATTTTTTTCCTATTTTTATAACACTGGACTATTTTTATATGTATATGTATTTTAACCCCTCTAATCTTAGAGCTTGGGTTACAATTTTAGAAGGTAGACTTTACAAATAGATGGAATAGAAAACACTTTTTGGTCAATATGTTAATATTTTAATTTTTAACTCCAATTTTGATTTATTAAATTCTATCAACAAATGCTTGAAATCATTGTTTAATTCGTTAATCCAATTAGGTCATAATATCATTAATTTGATAAGCTAATCCCGCCCCCCACCTCGAGTTCAACAACTTTCTTATCGAATTGATCATTTAGTTGGACATTGTTGCTTTGAGATAATGCTTCCAAGGTATTTGAAATTTGAAACTAATTCTAATCCTGTCCTCTCTAAAAGTGTGTTTGAACTTAATCCTTTTCTGTTGACAATTATTTACATTGTCTTGGTATTACTGGTATGGAACTCCCCCCCTCCTTCCCAATCCTTCTGTACGAGTCCCTGCCTGGTTCAATGTTTGCACTACCTAGTTAAAATACTGAAATTCCCTTATGCTTTCATATAAATACAAGCTAAACGGATATTGTACTTTCATTTTAATAATCGATTCAACTTGATCATTTACAAATTGTCTGTCTCAATGGTCTACTTAACTTTCATTGTATACATCATAAGGAAATAATGGCAACAGATGAAAAAAAACTAAACATTATGCAATTGTATCCGCAAATCTGATAGAATAATATTTTGATATTTTTGGGATATACTTTGAAGAACAAATTAGTGTTATTTTAAAAGTGAGGGATGAAGCCAATTTAATAATTCCTTACCAAGCTTAAAGTACATTAATCATTTACCTTACTCAAAAAATATTTTACAAAATTAATGAAACAAGCATTCCTTTTCAACAACAGAGTGAATATATGCTACCTCATTGTTGTCTACTTCTAACTTATTAATACTTATTAGTTCCTTATACCTCTATTAAGAAATTGAGATACTTATCAGAAAACAGAGTGGAAAATATATTTAGTAGCTTATACGATACAAAAGATTGACTTGAAGTTGATTAGTCTAAAGAATCTTGAATTACATCAACCGTTATTTATTATTTGCCCTACAAAAAAAAAATAGATTGGGACTTATTTAAAATTAAGATGTACATGTTAATGCAAAAACACGCTCTTTTTAAGTTTTTTCTCCACTACACATGGTACTTTTATTTTGTCGAGGATTACGATCGTAGATCAATCGGTTAAAGATATGAATTATTTTTAAAACGTTCGTGATCTTATAATAGTAATAATAATAATGAAATTTTAGCTGCAGATACAGATAGTCCATTTGAGACTATATTGAATGCTCTAGAGTAGCTTAAGTATCATATCAATGGCAAGGATTTGCGCCAATTCAAACTACTTAATTTGATGGAAAATAACATCACTATAGGCATTCCATTCCACAGATGTGAATTGTACGAAAACATCATAATACCTTTCAAAATATTCTAATCTTAGATGTACGATAAAAGTGCTATCTAATCTACAAATACTTTGGTATGTTATTTTGGGATTTCAACTGGGCGCAGAGATATCGTAGCTTGAAGCTCTTGTTTATTCGATCACTGCAACTTAGAATAATGAAACGGTCCAAACAACGATTAAATATATAGGCCTAATTATTCTGACTTTAACAAAATTGTTGAATAAAATAATTCTTTCAAGGCTGTATCCATTAGATGGAATAGAAATTAAACAAAATATTATTCATGAAGGGTATAAGAACTACCAAGAAAGAACAGGGGTGGGAGACGTTAGCACTACTTATTTGGTAGCATGTCAACACGTATTTAATACAAAATAATTGCCAGTATTTGTGGGCACGTGGATTAAAAGTAAATCTTGTTTGGTCTTATTTGCCGGTGAAAGAATTAAAATTCCAGCCAAGTGTAATGAGGATATATTTTTCCTAAATATTTACCAGCTACCCTATATGAAAATTCATACATATTCTCTCTAAATTTTACCTTCCTCATTTCCTACCTCATTTATATAATTTACATAGAGCTTTGACCACAGTTGCAGATAAAATTAATACTATTAAGTATAATATATTTATGTTCTATTTTATTTTAGGTAAAACAACACACTGCCGTTTATTCTTGGACCACTGTGACTTGCAACCATGTGCATCTTCAGTGCCTTATGGTCATTTTCTTACTGGATCACCATTGCAATTATATTAATTTACGTCATCTATCTAGTTGCAACATGGAACTACGATTATTTTTCGAAAAGGAACATCCCGTACTCGAGACCAGTTCCATTTCTAGGAAGCATGGCACCTCAACTATTTGGCAGAAAGTCGAATGCCGACGTAGTTTGGGAACTGTACAAAAAATACAAAGGTCACAGACTCTCCGGCTTTTTCCAGTTTCACAAACCAATAACGTTCATCAATGATCCTGAACTGATTAAAATGATTGCAGTCAAAGATTTCGACCATTTTGTTGACCATGAAACTTTGGTCCCATCTGAAGTGGACCCACTTTTTGGTGGGAACCTTTTCTTTCTTAAAGGTAAGTGTTGCTTGAGTCACTTTAACAAAAAAATATTACAAAACTTTATTTACTTTTCATGTGTCCGATCGTGAATACATAAGTCCATTAGATGATAGAGTCGTAGGTTAGAATGATCTATCTAAATAACGTGGTATATTTAACTTTATTCTACTTCTTTTTAGTATGCATTTGGGTTATATATACGTAAACATGAATTAAATTAATGGAATATGGACGAAGAAGGTAAAATTTAAGAGAGAATGCACCTGCATTAGAGGGAGGAAAGACTGTGAAACTATTTAGGTAAAACCATCTTCAATTCACTTGACCAGGATTTACATCTTGATTTTCCCGTTAAGAGCAATCTAGTCTAAAACAAGAGTGACGTGTTTGGGCCATTAGATTATCAACTCGGATGTCTCATTTAATTTTTCTTATTTTTGAATGTAAACCAGGGAGAGTTTTTCCTAACGCAAATCATTATTTTTAAATTTTAGAGCTGAGTAAGGTGCAGAAGAATCATCAGTGGTGAGCATTTGTCCCCCAACCATCACCCAAGACCTCATTATTTTAAAAATGCTGAGTCCTAAAATGATGAAGTAAAACTATGAATAGAAATTATATCATTGACTATGTGACAAATGCTTAGGCTAAACTTTAAACCAGGCATACTTCTTGAAATTCAAAAAATCATTGACTAATTATATACATTAAAAGTGCCCCTGATTTCCTCAATAGAGAAATCCTACAAAAATAAATTAGATTTTATATATTTTAACTCTTCTCTTCCTTTCAAAGCACATTTCTGGGTGCGTAGCAGCAAATAATTGGTGAGATACGAAGATTTAGAGCCGTTAGCTTAGACCTATAATTTTTTTCTCTTTCATCCCCTATCCCTTTCTATCGTTTATCTGCCTTATGAAACGATAGGTCAAATGCACCAAATAAGTTGATAGTTAGTTGTTCAAAGGAAAAGATCGGTATAAGATTACGGCTACAAGTATTTCGAAAGTAGGTTGGTTATATTTTATCTCAAATGGTCTAGATCAACGCACATATTGCACAAACACAGCCCCGTTACACGACCCTCGCTCGCACACCTCTCATCCACGTTCGCAATTCCACGCACTCACGGTCCTCTCTCTCCTTCACAACAACCAGTCTCGCCAACTTCACGGAATAAGTTTCGGTGAGTTTCTAACACTCGGCCATCCTGTAGCATTCATCGTTCTATGAAGTTTGTTCACACATGTACACATGTAATATACAAATGCACTCTCAAATAACTCTTAAACTATCTTACTGCTATATAGTGATATACACAATATACGGACAATAGCACACAATGCCATACTAATCACATCGCTCCGGTGACAAAATCCTTTAGGTACTTGGGCCGATGTCGTTCTCGAATAGGCCGAGTCCTTGCTTGGTCTCTTTCAGTTTCACCGACATCAGAACTGTCTGAAAATGTCACAGGACTGATATCAGGATTGGTTGTTTTCAGTTCTGATCCATTTGACCTATCATCTTCTGACTCGTCACTCACAGGTTCACCAATATCAATCTGGTCTTTGCTACCCCATGACTCGAGTTGAGAAACGTGCGCAGTGGTGGCATAGTGTTTCTGTTTAACATCTCCTGTCAATTGACTAACTCGATAAGTGTTGCCATCTGGGAACACTTTCAACACCACAAGAGGACCTCTGTACTTCGACTGTTGGTTCGCCAGTATGCACTGGTGTGCGTCGTATCATCACCACTTCTCCAATGTTAAAACTTGAATGAGTATACCTTCTCTTATCAAAATATGCCTTCTAGTGAAGCTGTTCTACTATGATTTTATTGCGTACTGTTTCCTGTATTTCTGCAGGTGGTTGGTACGTGCTGTTCCCAGGTACATTGGTGGGACTCCAAAGTGCCCCATCATGATGCCGAGGTCGATAGCCGTGAAGTGCCTCAAAGAGTGATATCCCAGTCGTCTTGTTGATAGCAGTGTTGAAGTCACGTTGAATCGTCTTACTTTCTTATCTCAGTCCTTTACGTCTGCTCACTGAAATGAAACGGATATCATTGGCGTCAAGGTTCGGTTCACTCGTTATACGTGCCCATTGGCTTGGGGGTGTCTAGCAGAGTTTAGTATATGGTATATTGCACGTGAAACACAAAGTTCTTCAAATACATATGAAGTGAAACACGTTCCTCTCTCACTGATTATTTTTTCCGGTAGACCACGCTCATAAAAAAAATATCAAGGCACTTCAATACACCTTTGGTGGACGTATCACGCACTGCATAGAGATGCATAGATTTTGTCAGGTTATCCACGATTACAAGGAGTTCACAATTACCCTTTGAGCTTCGAGGCAAAGTTCCTAAATGATTGATGTGCACAATTTGAAAAGGCCAAGTGCCTGGAGGTATTGGGTTGAGTAGACCAGCTTTTCGTCGCCCTGGGACCTTACTCAAGAGGCACTCAAACCAGTGAGCTATATTATGCTTAACATATTTTTTCATGCCAGGAAACCAGCATCCTCCTAGCATCTCCACATCACCTCCAACTGCACTATCCATAGCTATATCAGAAACTATTCTTACCAATGAAGTGATCACATTTTATGTGGCCCGAACACATATAAACTCTTTTTAAAAGGTTTAATTGTCAACCCAGACTTGATGGCTGCTGTGGCTTGTATTGTGCAACAAGAACTGCCTGTGTCTATTAACGACATAAATGATACAGGTCCTATCTTAACTTCCTTCAGGTATTTCTCCAAATCTGCAGTTATGTTCCTCTCAGTGTTAGTGATTCGAATATGTTCTTCCGCTTGCCTGTTTCGGTTAGTACAGAAACACCTGGTATGACCCTTTTGGCCACAAACTAAACATTTTATTGGTCCTCTTGTCTCCGAGCAGTCTCGAGACATGTGTCCATAATTTGCACCCTACCTTTTAGAGCTAAAAGGGGAGGGGTGCAAGTATACATAACACAAATAACATTGAAAGCAACAATTTATTGGGTGAACACATTAGATAATACATAACCAAATCAATGGAATGTTCATAGGATTTTGGTTGTCCATTATTTGCTTATCACAAGCAATCATAGGCGTTCTCTTCAACAGATTACAAAGGAATAATACAGCTGGCAAGCAGCCAAGTAGTGCATCTGGGGGTACCCTAAAAACCAAACTATATTAGATATTGGCTAAATTCACAAGTACAGTTTACTCAAAATGCCCTAAGGCGGACCCTAACCAATAAAATACTCAAGTGTACCCGTTTAGGTAAACAAGCTAAACGGCGTTAAGGTCATGCCCACGGTACCGGGGAGTCAACTGTACCTCACAATCTAATAAATAGTACGCCCCAATAGGAGACCTACAGCATTGGTAGAGGTATACCAACACCGAGTTAAATATCAAGGTTTACAATTAGAAAGTACATAATATAAGGATAACTGTCCTCCAGGGCGAGGCTTAAGGTGCTCGTCTAATGGAAGAGATAAAGCAACAACCCAGCGACGCCCTGCGGTCTCGCATATACTCGAAAATCCCAAAACAGGGGCTACAATAATACTAAATAGCAATAAAGTAGGCGGGTCTTAGAACAGGCCCGGACAAACCAATTAGGCAGATAATTACTTCCAGTAACTCCCTAATACCGAAGGCAGACGTACTCCACAGTAACAATTGTATTTAACAAATCTTAACAACAATACAACGCTTCAGCGCAACTATTTTTATTTAGTCGAGGCACCCACATATTGATATGAGTAAGTTCCCTACAGGTATAAAAGCTGACATGTAACCAACACAAAATTTAACTTATGGTGAACCCACACTACCAATACATTTGGGCGTAGCATCAACCCTAGCACGCTAGTGTTGAGAAGGTAGGCATTCCCACTTTACAGAGTATACAAGAAACACGTGTAAACAAACTGACTAGCTGTCCGAATGGGGCCTAGCCGTCTACTAGTCATCCAACTGGTATAAAGGCTAAAACATAACCAACATAAAACTTGAACAATGGTGAACCCATGTTAACAATATTGGTGGGCAGACCACCCAACCCTAGCAGCCAGGTGTAGCTAAGGTAGGCATTCCCACCTCACAGAGTACACAAGAAAAACATATTAGCAAAACGAACTAACTGCCCTAAGAGGGCCTAGTTCGCTGCTACTCTTCACTCAATTAGTCGGACGATATCACATCCATATTACTATAGTCGGTTGCACGCCAAGAGTTCAGCGAAGTAACAAGACCTCCACCATGTCTCCTTCAAACAAGTACGGTACCTTACAGTAAAACAAGTTCATTAGCCATTGGAAAACGTAGCCAACGATCCTCTACCCCAATTGTTTATATTGGAAAACAATAGAGCGTAGAGTGCACCAGCAGATTAATATGTTGTGAGCAAACCAGCAGTGGCGGGGGCTAGCTCAGGCGAGCCCAGGATACCACTCCTTTGGACGCCATAGCGTCCTGATGTAGAGGTGAAGATCCTCCGAGACACAGCCGAATAGTACTATAGTAGGTCAGCCAGTCGGTTCTATACAATAAAAAAAGGTGTTTTTCTCAGCACGACACTCGTAGTACCAAAAAAAGGAAAGTACGGAAAACTCACCGCCAGGGATGAGAACCAGGGATAAGAGAGGGGTGGAAGAATAAGCCAATCGCACCTCAGGAAGGCCACGCATGCGCAACCAGCCAAGAGGGGAGTAAAAAGGTGGGGGGGGGGCAGAAATCAAACGACGGAAAAGTCTAGGGGTTTCAGGGGTAGAACATGAGAATTCCCGACAGACGCCAATTAATATTTCATAACAGGCAATCACTTGTGCGAGCTAAATCATTTTAGCTCGGCACAAATTTTAACAATTAAAACAACGTTGTTTCCGTTTTTGCATTTTGATAGTACGTTGAATCTGGTCGCTCATGCTTTATTTCATTTTGAGATGGTCAGCCTCTTTCTTGACTAATATCGTGTAAGCTGCCCATGTCACTTCCGGTTTGTAGTCCTAGCCTAGGTTGCTTACCTTATCTCCATGAAACCTGTTTCCCAGGACGATTTGCAGCACGTTTTGAACGCTGTGCATTCACTTCTTCGAAATCCCTTATGTCATGAAGCAGGTAATCCAGGTCATCATGGTGTTTGCTTATGAGGAGAGTACTTAATTCACGTGACCACAGGCCAATCGCAAGTTGTTTATTAGTGTCTGTGAACTCTAATCCCATGTATGTTCTCATTTTTGTCTTGCATACGGCTCTTCATTTGATCAATTTTTCTGTGAGGCTTAAAGTTCCCACAAAGGTCCGTCGAAATTGACGTTCGAATTGGTCCCAGCTGACTGTTTCTGATAGATGGGACCGATACCAATGTTGAGCTGCACCTATGGGGTGAGTCCTAGGGACTCTAACTTGAAAGGATTCTGCCATTTATGGAGTTCCACCATGGTGTTTTTTTTATCTGTAGCCACTCAGACGCGTTCATTCCTGATGACTCACCATCAAAGTGGGGGATGGTTTTCGCTAAGTCAGGCATTATATTTTAAGTTGGTTCTGGTATTTGATGTTGCTGCGAACTCATCATTTCAAAAAGAGTTTAATCACGCTGGCGGTTGCTTTCCAAAATTAGGTTCAGAACATCCTGCATGGACATAACCAAGTCCGTCTGATGTTCCGCCACTACCTCCTCATGGTTTCCTCCAAATCGTTTTGGTCTTGCTGTTGCATTTTGTATTTATTTTATTTTTGTCAGCTTATTGGAAATTAGATCACAATTAGTTTTTTTCAAACACTTGTAACTCAAGATATATAACTAATATTATATACATACACAAATATTGTGTAAATTTGTTCCACGCTAGCCAAGATGGTGACCATGGCGTACACACGTATTCAAGTCTTATTTTACCGCTCATCATCAGTGACAATTTGTCTATTTTTCTATTTTTATTTTATTAGCAATGGCAACCCGTTAATATTACTATTTAAGTCCAAGACATGTAACTTTGATGAATTTTCCGATTGGGTACCACAAACATAAATAACACGTAAGGTGTTTTGTGCAATTAAACACAAAGAAAACCGGTTACGCATTTAAACGCAGAAATGGATAAATTCTATGTTCATCTCCCTTCTGATTTATTGTATCTCACATGGTCTAATTATCGCACAATTGTTGGTCAACATAACATATTCTACACACATATTGCACAAACACGCCCCGTTAAACAACCCTCGCTCACACACCTCTCATCCCGTTCGCACGTCGACATTCCACGCACTCACTGTCCTGTTTCTCCTTCGCAGCAACCAGTGGTTACAACTTCACGCAATTAGTTTCGGTGAGTTTCTAACAGGTACAACATATTTTTGATACATTGTAAATGTAAACTGAAGTGCTAATGACCTACTCCTAATGCGATTAGCACCTATAAACTCGATAAAAGAGATGACCAAATGGTTAATAGACTATTTATGGCTATAGTCAATGCTGGAACAAGTTGGCTCGAGAAAGACTTTTACATAATATTTCAGAGACCCTCACGGGAATTGTCACTGAAAACGTAGATTCTGAAACATTATTAGAAATTGAAGCAGACATCTCAATGGTGGATTTGAGGTCCTAGAAAACTGTGTCGGTACCAGGAAGCCCATCAGAATCCGAACACAGCCCTGCAACAACGAGCACCAGACAAGGGTCAGTTCCCCACCAGCATGATCAAGGACACAACCAGAGCTACCTTCCTTTATAGTGCAAGGAGAATCAGCAGTCACCCCTTCAAGGATCCGGTAATACAGCCCTGTTACAAGCCCAGCCAGAGTAGTCCAGTTTAGAAAATACATCGAAGAGATCGAGATGCCAAGGTAAGAATACCAGCAGTTAATGCAATCTATTCAGGCAAACAGACGCATGAAGACCGATTTAGAAACATCGAGACCCATCTGTACCGCATGACCCCCAGAGAGGGTCCGGCTCATCAACACCCACCAGCAGGAGGAGGAGCGGTGCCTAGACCGGCAGCGATCGTTCCAACGAGAGAGGCGTGGCAGTCGTTACTCCCACCAGACACGGCCCTGCTGGAGGTAGATGAAGCATCCGCTTTGAGGGCCACCCTAGCCCTGAAAGCAAAATCGACTGATCTCCCATCTGGACGGGACAAACACCAAGTTAACTTCCTGCTTACAATGACTTACAGATACCCGGATATACCGGCCCAGACCCAACAGGTGCTAATACACCGGATAAACACAATAAACATTGTCCTAACAAAGTGATGGTCCACAGATATAATGGCAGCAGGAGGTGACACTATATATATTTGGTATCCATCGACGGGGAGGTTCGTGTACCAATCCTGGTTTGGTACACTAGGGGCTAGTGTCAGAAACCTTAGCTCAGTTCAAATCTCATTTGTAAACTGAGATAAGGGTCGTTGCCTCGATTTTATTTATGGCTGCGTAAGATATTATTAGTAGCACGTCAGTTTCAGCTTTCACAGTGATTATTTTACGACAAAGGGTCTGGATGTTTGTTTTGTTTTGGAGCGCATTTAGTTTGTAAGTCCTGGGTTTATTTAAAAAAATGTTTAGAGAGCATACTCTAAATATCTATTTTAATAATAAACCAAGTCATCACATTTATTTAGTAACTTGTGTGTGTAGGTCAACGCTGGCGTGATATGCGTAATGCATTGACCCCTACCTTCACATCCAGTAAGATGAGGAGTATGTTTATTCTGTTGAACCAAGTTGGTCAGCAAATGGCCGAATACCTCCAAGATCTACATAAAACACATGGTAAAAGCTTACATCGTTATTTAATTTCATATACACAATTTGAAAACTTTCCCAAATCTACAGGATTATATTATTTTTTTTTATAGTAACCTTATAATAGTAGGTTAAGCGTCCAGACACAAGGGATGGACAGCAGTGTGTCACTACCGAATCTGATTTGTTTCTTTACTTAAAATTGCTTATGCTAACAGAAAAAAAAGTTATTGGTATAGTAATAGTAATAGTAATAATAATATAATAATAATAATAATAATAATAATGATAATACTACTAATAATAGTAATAATAATTAAAATATGAACTTTCTTTCGAAAGGTCCTAAAGCCTTGTCCAAATTGAGCCTTCCAGCATGTCCTATAAGCAGCTTCCTTTAATAGATTCTTAAACTTAATCCTATTCCCTTGTTTAAGAATATATCCATCGGTCACATTTGACTTATTCCCTGGTCCTCTTCACTCTTCCACTCTACCTTCTATGGCATCACTCAATAAGCCATTTCTTATAAGACTGTGACCCATCTATCTGGCCTTTCTTTGTAGAATAATCTGCAAAGTGGTTCTCTTTTCATTGACACTTCCTAGAAAATTTGAATTAGTCATCCGATCTGCCCACTTTATCCTCTATATTTCATTTCAGCCCCAATTTGTGAAGTTCCACATTCTCCAGCTACAGATTTCCCACAGCAATTTTCAGTAATGATTTTCTCTGGGATATTCTCATTACGTTATACTATTTGAGATAAACGTTCATTACATACATTCGTCCAGTTTTAACTAATTTATTTATCATAACTTGAAGACCTTCTTTGTTCTAGTCTACTATGCTAAATCCGAAGTTGATTGTACTTATCCTCGTCCTCGTCTTTTAGAAATCTCCAGCTCCAGCCACTAAAGCTTCCTTTGCAAGCCACACTCTATACATATTGAAAAGACTTAATGATAAGACCCTTACCTTACTACTCTTCCTGGCTACAAGCTATTGATATCCCTGTATTCAATATTAGTCATAGCTTTATTTACCATTTTCTTATCATTCTTATTTTTCTTTATTACTATTCTTTTCTTTATTACTATTTTTTTCTTTATTATTATTCTTTTTTACATTTTTATTCTTGTTATAATTCAATTTTTATATTCTATTGTTCTTATCATATTCGTCTATGTATAGCTCCCATATTTCTATTAACTCTTTCTGATCGTTCACTTCCTTTCCTGTTGAATCTTCTATTTCTTGTGTTCAAATTCCGTTGCTCCCTTTTTATGTAACCTTTAAATTAAAAAATAACACCTGGACCCGGGAATATAGCCCAGGACGCTTGGCTTAGTACCACTGGCCTCTTCAGGAGTCATCCGTGCCATAATTTTAGGCAGTTAATTCATCTTCGCTTACATAATTTTATGTATGCTGATTATTTGTAATCCATTATCTCTTTTTATTTAACATTTATAACCCCTTCTCTAGCCCTATCAGTCTTTCTTCTCGGCTCATTGTTCAGTCTTCTATGGTCTTGTCTTCCTTTTTATATGCTGATATTCTTCCCACTATTATTTTCTGCCATCTTATCGAGCGTGTATTATGCTATCCATAGTTTCGTTGGACCGCTCTTTCTTTTACAGAGTCTCTTTCAATATTTCCAGTCTATACTTATTGACTTCATACCACTATTCCTCAGCAAACACACTTTCACTAATATCACTAATTATTTCACAAATGTCTTCCGTACTATATTTTGTGCACATATGAGGTTCTCTAGATTCCCTATAGTCTTTTTTTTCAGTCCCTTGAATTTCTTCCAGCATATTGTGGTCTGAATGAATGTCTACTGATAGCTTTGTTTTCGCAATTTTCACACGGTTTCTGAATCATTGATTGACGATTGTAAAGTCTGAGACCCGTCCCTGTATCCCGGTTTTCTTATGTCTGTGTTATGTCTACTGAACAATGTATTTGTGACCCCAATTAAGTCCCCTGACAGAAATTTGTAATCGTGTCTCATCTTCTATTTCTCTTTATTATTTAATATCGGCCTATTGTATCACGTTTTCTTTATTTCCCCACGCTCCTGTTCCGATTCCCCATTAAAAGAGTATGTACTTTTCCTCTTCTTTCTTGTCCAAATATTTCTACTATTTAATAATTTATTCCACCTCTTTATTGCCATGGACTGATGTTAACATATACAACAGTACAATGAGAATATCCATTAGATTTACACTCATATTAATCTGTTATCTACACTTTGAACACAGTTTGCTTTATTTACAATAACTACCATTCTCTCTCTAGAATAGTGAATGTGATATTATCTAGTCTTAAGATAGAGGTCCGGGGTTAGATTCTGCTAGAGTCAAAAATGTATTATTGGTGAATTGTTGGCCGGAGAAGTGTTTGTGGTGCCTATTATACAATATCAAGTTTGTTAGTAAATTATGTGCAAATATAATCAATGTATTCAAAAAGTGTACATTAAGTACTTCTAATGGTCATTTCCCTAACTGGTAAATTAATACCATAGGATTCGTTTGATGTTTTAGAAAAGTGGTCTTAAACTCAAACTCGTCAAAGGATCAGATTCACAAACTCGGATTGCTTTGCGGGCCACAGTCTATAAAAATATGTTCACTTAAATCTGTTAAATATTTTGTCTTAATACCCTTCCAGAGAACGCTTGTTTGAAAAACGTCCAAAAAGCTTGAGGTATGTACACGTGTAAGGGTTGGATGCCCCTTATTAGATACTTCGAAATTCATAATGGGTTGAAACATAGGAGCTGCACTTCCCCCCTACTTTTAATATAGTCTTAGGGTATGATACTGGGGTACTGCAGAGAGTAGGGAAGGGCAAGGGTTGCATTATGTGGTATAATGCAGCTATTGGATTTGCAGATGACTTAGTTTGTGAGCAAAGTAAGGAGGTCGTTGGGAAAATGCGAAATGTTATTAGAGGCTAGTAAGGAGATAGGTTTAGAAGAGAATCGCTTAAAACACTAAATATATTTATCACAAGAGACAACCGATGGGCTCAATAATTGAGATTATGAGAACAACATATCATTTGACAGTGTTAATGATTTTAAATATTTTGGAACAGTTTTAACTACCAATAATGATATTTGTTTAGAAATTAGGAAGATAACACAGCATGCTATAACTCGGTCAGTATGTTGTTGACATCTCACCGGCTGTCAAGGAATGTAAAACTAAGGATATAAAAAACAAAAGTTTTACCGGTTGTTCTCTGTGTGCATGAAACGTGGGCTCTTACCCTACATGACGAAAACAAATGTAGGATGCTCTAAAGGGAGGTATTTGGTCCAAAAAGGGATGAATGAGGCTACTGGGGAGGCGAGGTCACATAATTTTGAGCATATACCCTGTACTAATTAAAAGACATTGTTAGGATAGTAAAGTATCGTAGATTACGGTGGGCAGGACATGCAGCGTGAATGGGAGATTCTAGAACCTTGTTAAGGATATTAAACCTGCAAACCTAATGGGAAGACATAGATATAGATGGGAGGATAACATTATAATGGACCTGAAAACGATAGTATGTAAAGATGTGAACTGGATATAGCTATCTCTATAGGGTGTAGTGATATGGGCTGGATAGAACTATCTCAAGATAGTGTTAGGGTGGAATGATGTAAACTTACACTAGCTACTTGATTCTATATATGTATTTAAAAGCACTGGTGTGTATTAATTAAAATATTTTAAAACTTATAGCACCCAATGTTTATGTGGTCTAGCGACGTCCTTGAAGCATTATTTGTTAAGCTATGTAAATAAAAACTTTCACGCAAAATGATGCAGCTATTAGATAAAATTAAATTTCTAGAAATATAGAAAGAGTTCCTCCAAGATATAATTAATTTTGTTTTAATATGGTCACAATAGGAAATTCTAATATAAATGAGAATTGTTTAAGTAGCTTTTAAGTTTAAGAATTGCCTTTTCAATAAGAAATACAGCCCTTAGAGGATACTTCCCTTCAATTAAGTAGACCCTTGTTTATTACCTATTCTACAAAAAATTAAATGTGTTTAAACAGCTCTTTACACTTTTTCTTTCAGGCAAAGACGTTCATACTATGGAGATGAAGGATTTTTTCACAAGATTTGCCAGTGACGTGATCGCCACAGCAGCTTTTGGTATCCAAGTAAATTCTATGAAGGACCCGACCAACGAATTTTACAAGGCAGGAAAACAGCTCGCCAATTTTGAGGGCTTACAAAAGTTGATTTTCCTCGGCTACTTATTCTGCAGCAAACTTATGACAGTGAGTTGAATTTCAAACAAAATATAATTAGTTTTACTATTTGAAAGAAAACAACCTCATAGCTAAGGATGACGTATTTTTATTAAATTATTACACTCAATATTTTAACATAATCAAAGTTTTACTTATGAAACAAAATTATTTAATGGCTAGAAAATTGGAGGGGGTGTCAAAAAACTAATAAAAACCCGTGAAAATTGGTTATAAAAAGGAAATTTATTTATCACTCTTAAGATTATGTTGGTCAAATTATCTTGGGTTAAATTCTTTGAGCATTAGCTTAAAATTATCTTTCACTTTCTCACATCAAGCCCAGTATTGTAATAATGAGAATTTACGACCTCAAAATAATTATAAATTTTTACGTTTTATGTTTGTCTGAACCCAAAAAAGTAGATTTTACCCTTATGTGTGTCCCCATGTTTGTCTCTCTACTTCTCTGGCTACATTTTTGAAACAGTTTGGATGGATTTGGTTCATACTTGATATTTAGATGTTATATGGCAATATCTAGGTTTTTTAAAATTTAGACCCTACCACTAAGGGTAGTGTACTGATGAGTGTTTTTTTGAATTTCAAATTTTTCGAAAGTAAATATAACGATTTTATACTTGATTTTTGGGTAAAAATTCTGAGTCTTACTGATAAATGATTTTAGACATTTCAGAATATTGAGAAAATGGCTCTAACAATTTTGTTTAAAATTTTGATTTGGGTGCTTTTGATGCACTCAAATAACATTTTATACTTGTTTATTAGGGCTAAATTCGTTTAAGGGTATTTTACTATTGATTGAATAAAGAAATTGAAACATTTTAAAACCCACTCAATTGATTTGGTTAAAAATAAAATCTGGTAAATAAAATGTGTATTTATTTTTCTTTAAAAAACATTTACAAGTAGTTTATTGATAACTGATTTTGTAAAAGTGGCATTTTTAGAAAACAATCTTAATGCTTTTGTTCAAAATATGTATTGAAGTACTATTTTATTTAATAAATAATATAATACGAGTATAACATTTTTTTAGGGTACCTTACATTTGACAGATCTTAAAAAAATTTGAAATATTTTTAAGTTGACCTTGAATATTGAGCACAAAAGAAATATCAGGGAATCGATTTCATGATAAATAAGAATAGGCTACATTTTTATTTTTACAAATTAAAAATAATAATAGTAAGGTGGTTTACAAATAGATTATTTTTGAAAATTATTAAAAATTTGTTAGAAATATTTGAACAATTTGGTTTAATATTTATAATAATACTTAGAACCGCGTCTTACTACTGTTAATAGTTATATACCGAGTGTTTTTAATTGTGATTAAGAAGATGAGGTTTTTTTATTAGGAAAAATTAAGGGTAGTTTACTGAAAATTTATTTTTGAAAATGTTCTTACAAGCTCTAATATATAAAGGATTGTGTTGTACTATTTCTTCGTATATTCTTTATTTGCTAGTTTGGACACACCAAGATATAGTCTCGGCAAATATACAACCTTTAGTTAAGTTGTAGAAACAAGTATTCCTAAATTTAGATAGGTGGTAAGAAAATAAATAAATAGTAAGCTACATATTACTACGCGTCAGGACTATCCGAATATTTAAACTAATGGCGAATGATTGAGTATTATTAACTTAAAATAAATATACCTGTGTTTCAGGTGAGGGAGTGTGGGAAACCATTTAGGAAATAATTCGTAGAGTGCTACGCACGTACTTTCTAGCTCCTTTGCCGATACATAACATTTACCCAAAAATGTAAATATTTACTTAAGGTTGTAAGATATGTAAAAATAAATAATATGCACTGTTGCATAAACATAAGGAAAAGAGAGCATCACTCTACACCAAAGAGCATAACACTCAATTCTACATTTTTTAGACCTCTATTTGCTCTTAACTTGGAAACTACTGGTTCTAAAATAAAGTCAATAAAAGTATTTTATTTTAAATATTCCTACAACTTTGCAATTACAAGATTTTTACTATCTCAAATAGTAGTGGAAATACGATCAAAATCTGAGATATTTGCTCACATAAAGTACTTTCCAAGTCTTTTTCCCAGAATAATAATCATAGCCCGATTGGTAAAATTATTTGACTATAGGCCGAGATACAGAAATACATATAGATTGCATCACGAAAATAACTTTTTCGGGTTTAAAGGGTCATGGAACAAAATTTCAATTCCATTTTTATAAAAATTTCTTTCATTTTACGATGGCAATAATTCCTCTCTCCAAGGGTTCGCGAGAAAGTAAAACTACACCGATACACATCGGATGGCATGTGACCACTCATATACATTAGTCATAAATTATGGATTAAACATTAACATTATTTATAAAGTGATACTTAAATGTTTAAAGCAAACTAAATAATCATTTGACGAGTATTAACTTTCTTTGGCATTTTTACTTCTCTGGCAATATTCTATGTCAATTTTATTAATTTATTTTAAAATACTACAAGGACTAGTTTATAGGGTTTATAATTTATCCTCTTGAACAACAATTTTTGATATTATTTATTTTAAAATAAATTACCTTAACCTCTGTTGATGTGAAATCTAGCTCATTAGTATAAAATTGTTTTACAGTTTGAAAGGAGAAACGTTTAGATGGGCCCGAGAAAAACGTTTTATTTTCTCTCTTTTTCTTCTACCATAAATAGTCGTATACATTTTTTCAGTAACAAATTATGTTTATTTTTGTCTCACTGATTAGATGTTTAGAATCCCCTTTTTGGCAAGAGGGCCGAGCGACTTCTTCAGAAACTTGGTAAAGACCAATATTCGAACAAGAGAGAAGGAAGGGATAATCAGGCCTGATATGATCCATCTATTGATGCAAGCAAGAAAAGGGGAGCTCACCAAGGATACACAGCAGGAAGAGAATCAAGGAAATATGAGCACTGGCAAGGCTGGAAAACTAGGTATGTAAAGTACCGTACATGTTTAAAATAGGGGAAATTTCAATCTTTTAGAGCCGACTTTATAATCATTTTTCGATGAAAATTTGAACTTAGCTGACTCTATAACATTTTCTGTACATCTACTTTGTTAAGTCTTATCTCAACTTAAATAATGAGAGAGATGGGTACCATCCGACATTAGAGCATTTCTCGATGAAAATTCAATCTCGGCTGACTCTATAGCATTTTGGGAGAAAACTCCATCTTATTAATCTACCAGCCGACTCTAGAGCATTTTAGGATGAAAATTTGAGCTTAACCGAGTCGATAGAGTTTTATGGGGAAGGTTCTATCTAATGACAGCTTGAGGGCATTTCCAAGAAAAATTCCAACTTAGCCTACACTTTAGAATTTTCCGGGGAAAAATTTGATCTTATTGTGCTACTACCTGACCAGATCATTCTCTGATTAAAATTCGAGCTTAGTCGACTCTGTAGTATTTTACGGAAGAAAATTCGATCTTATAATGCTACCACCTTAATCTAGAGTAATTTCCTATGTAAATCTGAACTTAGCCTACGCTGTCGAATATATTGAAATTATATCTAAACATAGATCCTTGATCCATATAAAATGAGGAAAGGGCAACTTTTCCCCTTTCGGTTTTGGCTTACCTCTTTACACTTACCAATGTTAACAACCCTCATAGTTTGTCATCTTATCCGAATTTCAGAGATATACCGAAACACAATAGAATTCTTCTCCCGTTTGCAAATGAGCTATATGGAAGCTTAGAAAATCTGAACTATATCTCCTTGAATGCATACAGTGCAAGATAGTGTGGAAGTGGCACATCGAGATAGGGTAAAATATTACAAATAAAACGAGCCTCGTGAAAGTTCTTGTGTATGAGTACATCACTTACAAGAATATTCCGATCATGTTCATGTCGTTTTGATACAATTGTGAATATCAGATGATTATCATTTTAGCTCAATCAAAAACCTTATCTCGGTTAATAAATCCTCAATGAGGGTTACATAGCATAGCAGACGTCGATACTTTTGCGATAGGTGTTTTACCTCTTTTCTGAGTGACAATAAACTTGCAAAACATAAGGAAGTGTGTACCAAGTATTGTGCTGTAAGGAGTACTTTCCCTCAAGAGGAAAATAAATTCCTCAAATTTAAACAGTATCGGATTTCACAAGAAAGGATTGTAATAATCGATTTGTTGAGGCACTCGTAGATACGGAAAAGCACCTAACCGACTACTATAGTACAGTTGTTCCTAAGAAACCTCTGACTCCAGTTCAAGTATCGTTCAAGGATTGTAATGAGCTACACGATCGTCAATGATAGACGGAAGGCTTTAGTGTTGGTGGGGATGTTTTCTTCAGTATCGAACGTTACACAACATATTATCAAACCGTTCTTGAGTGTCTCTTCCTGATGGCTGGCATCAAACACAATGATGTGTGCGTGTGATTTGAAAATTGGAGGGTTCATTAATGGTAGGGAAGAGTTAATTCTGTAGTAGTAAGTCTGAAAACTAACTTCGTATAGTTTCGAGAAGAAATCTTGGTTAGAGTCCAAGTTCATGTTCTCCTAAGGGTACATTACTGAGTTCAGTTAGATTTTAGTCACTAGTAGGCAACAATGATCGAACATGCTTCTATCCAAAGCCTATACTGTTACGCCCTAACTGAATGACGAAAGTGAAACCGAGATGGACTCTATGACTAGTTTCGTTATTGGAAGATAAATTATATTATTAGGTGCTTCCACTAACTTATAGCTTGGAGAAACAGTCATGATGAACTCGTGAAGGGTATGACCCGATTCTGTGTCTATGTAAGATCCGCTAACAAGACTGCATTCGACATGGATCACATTCACATGCAAGATATTTACAGTATTTGTAGAGATGTTCATTATCCCCTCAGGAAGAACAACATGTTCGAAACCTAGCAGAGATGTGAACGTGACTGATCGAGTACAATACAAAATACAAATATTAAAGCGAATATTGCTTAATATATATTTAAGGGTTGTGGCTCTGATTTTTTTTTCTCTTGAAGGAATTTTTAAACATAATTTACGAGCATCTATGAGTGGAAGTGTTCATTAAGTTGTAAGCGTACGCAGATATCATAACCTATATCTACAGACGCTAATCATCATTTGCATCCTCCGTATTTAAGAAACAGAACCGAAAGCAGGAGAAATGGGTCCTCGTCGCCTAAAGAAAAAAGGATGTCCCATTAGTCCTCTAATGTATTGTTACCAACGACGCAAAACTGTTTAGAAATGGCAATGGAATAAAGTATGTTAATTTAGGCAAAAATATCGGGAGATCATAAGAGAAACAAACATTGCACAATGATAGTTCAGGATAAGAGCACCAACCAGTCTATTTACAAGTAAATTGAGTACATTAAGATATATTCAGTATATTCATATACTAGCTAAGTACAAGTCGAGATATTAAAAGTTATAGTGAAATCGCAGACACTCGTTACTGATTTTAAATATTCATTAGATTTGCTCAATTATGTATGATTAGATATTATATTAAAATATGTTGAATTCTGACGACTCTTTATGTACAATTTCTTTTTACTTGTCTAGATCTAACCGATGAAGATATAGTAGCTCAAGCAATGGTTTTCTTTCTGGCTGGATTCGATACAGCTTCCACGCTACTTTGCTACACCGCCCACTTGCTGGCAGTGAACGAGGACTCCCAGGTTCAACTCCAGTCTGAGATAGACGACATGCTGAGGGAGACGGAAGAAAACATCAGCTACGAGGCAATCCAAGCCATGAAGTACCTGGATATGGTGATCTCAGGTGAAGCCAATGTAGCATTGCTTCACTCTTTTGCTCTATGATAAAAACATATTCTGTAGGCTGTCGATACTCATAGTGTCGTTGATAACTAACATCAGCTTCTCCTTAAAAATTGACACAGTCCACTCGTTCTGAAGATATAACTTACTAGAGGCCATTCTTCTTCTCATGGGATTATATTTACATGGAATAGTTATTTATAGAGGTACGTTCCTTTCACCTTGAAAAGTATCAGTCATACCATTAGCTATTACATTATGACTCTTTCTTTTAAGCTGCACCATAGTAGAAGCCAATCAAGGTAAGTTGGCGTTCTTACAGGGTAAATGAAAGGTACTGTGCATATAAGATATTTATAAATGTTTGTCATTTTAGCCAACTTAAATATTTAGGTTTGAACTATTTCCTTTAAAACAGTTCACATATGTTAGTGGAAAGCATAAATAAGAATCTCAATCTCAATTGTTTTGATTATTTAAAACAGTTTTGATTCTTTTAAAACACATAGTTAAGTGATAAAAATGTTTTTTCCCTCCAGAGTCTCTAAGAATCTTCCCACCAGTGGATAATGTGGATAGAGTCTGCGTCAAACCATATTCGATCCCCGTCAAAGGCAATCAACCCGGCACCACATTCCAGCTGGATGACATTGCTTTGATCCCCATACTAGGATTACACAGAGATCCGGAGTTCTTCCGGAGCCTGACAGGTTCGATCCAGAGAGATTCAGCGAGGAAAACAAGTCCAGTATTAAACCCTTCACTTACATGCCCTTCGGTATCGGCCAACGGTCGTGCATTGGTAAGTTACCTTGTTATTTGGATGATAGCTACTATTAAGGGTACTTTCTATGTATTCGATAATAACATTTTTGCACTTTCAAAAATCAAGTGCTCAGTTGAAATATTTAAGATTTTTTTATTATTTAAAAGTATTTCTAACTGGTACAACTAGCCGTCACAAGCTTCTATTTTTCCATAGTTAAATATAATTTATATATATATATATATCACACTAGTGGATAGTTGCAGCAATGACTGTCACTCGACTTTCTAGTCAAAAGTTTACTCGTCAAAGACTATAAAAGATGAAAAAAATATGTTAGGAAATTTGGGTTTTTGTTTTAAGACACTATATTTGCTGACACCCTGGCCCCCTAACCTTAAAAATGAGTGTTCCTTTGTCAAACTAAGTTAAACCGTTTTCTCGTTATTTCTATTACCAGAAACTGGCTTCTCAAATGGTATAATAATAATAATAGTAATATTTGTTTACAGGCCCGGTATCTTACAATCTTTAAATCCGGGCCGTTTTTCCACACAACTTCTACTTAAATTACACAATTTTAATATGAATTTCTTTTTTAACATTACACCACATATTTTGGCTCTTAACTTAAATGATATTCAACCACCCCTAGCTCAATTTGATCCACCCCGGGTATATTACGCCCCCGGTACCCTCCCCCGCTAGGCCCTTCACAATGCCCGGGATTTCACTCCCGAGTCCGCCAAGCGCTCAGCAGAGGTGGGTATCCCCATAATAACCACCTGGGGAGGCGCCCTATTAGAGTTGGTGCCCCCCTACTTTCTACCCTTGGCAGCTGAATTTCCTAATCTACCCCCTATCTAGTTCCCCCGTCCCTAATTATCTATATTAACTACTAACTAGCTAAGCTAAAATACTAAACTATTCTATTCCCATTACTGCCGGGGAACACCATCACCCAGAGGGCTGCAGGGCAGCCGCCTTTCTCCATCTTGACTCTGAGGGCCCATCAACCATAACCCACCTCTCTTGTTTCCAAGGTGGTGGGTCATACGGTGCAGGGAACCCCTCAGAGTTCATAATCATTCCACTAACTTTTGTTCATACGACTGGAAAACTGTCTTCTGGATCTCAAGGGCATCCCCCGTGTTCCTTCAGACATTCAGTCGTACTGGAATCCAGTTCCCAGGGCTCGCGCTTGCTCCTCCAGCACATACACATTTTTTTTTCCGGCAAGGATTGTTACAGCTTATCCCCTTTTAACAATCCTTTTTTCCCTACTCACTCCCCGTTGAGACCGCACTAGTGTCCGTGTCAGTCCCGCCCTCCGTGTCGCTGTCATCTTCTTCGTCATTGTCAGTGTCAACGTCCCGTCTTATTCGTCCCTGTGCCTCTTTAAGTCTGTCTATGTAGGCTGTCTTTGCTCTATCTGACGCTTCCAGTGCAATCTGGTCTAAGAATTTCCAATAGATTTGGTCCCTCAGTACTTCGCCTACTAATCTTCCCTGGATCTCTCTCTGGTAGTTCCTTCTTGCTTCTAGTGTAATGACACACTCAAGCACCACATGTTCAGGGGTTCCCTCCTCACCACATTGACAATTCCCCGACTCTATCAATCCCAGCTTCCTTAGAGATGCCGGGTACGGTCTCTTCCCCGTGATGAAGTGGACAAGACCCCGAGATGGCTGGAGGTGCTTATTCTCTAGTCTCTCAACCACATTTGGGAACAATTGATAAGTCCTCCTACCTGTCCCACTTCTCTCCCAACGTCTCTGCCACTCCTCCAACAGGACTATTTCCGCCTCTCCAAAAGTTCTCACATCGTGTGTGGTGAGGAGTCTCACCTTCTCCAAGTTTCTCTTTTTTAGCCAGTACGCCACAGCTTTCTTCCTTATGAGGAGGTCCAATGGCCATACACCTAGGGCCACACTCAATGCATCCGTTGCTACAGTCCGGTAGGCTCCCGTCAGCCTCAATAAGATGTTCCTCTGCAGACCCTGAATCGCCTTAGCCGGAGTGACATTGGTTAGTCTGTGAGCCCAGATGCACGACCCATAGCTCACAATGGAGAGAAGGATCATCTGATGGTATGTCCTTATTATCCGCATAGTCAGATAAAACCGCCTCTGTCCCGTGCTTATAATTTTATTCATCACCGACAGAGTTTTCCCCATCACTCCCTCCATGTGCGCTGTGAAGTTCCTCTTTTATCTAGGGTAACTCCCAGGTATCTGACCGTATGGCTTCTTCTTATAGATTTCGTACCTAACTTTATGGTCGGATCCCTAGCCAATCTACCCTTAAACAGCATGAAGGTCGTCTTCGCCGGTGCCATTTTTAACTTGACACTTTTACACCAGGTGTCAAGTTCTTTAAGCACCTGGTTACTTTTTTCCTCTAAGTTCCTTCTCAAGTACCCTTCTATTACTATTAGAAGGTCGTCTGCGAAGGCAACCACACCCTGCGTCTCTGGCATCCCCTCCAACAAGTACAACACTGGTTCCAGGCTGACATCCCAAAATATCGGGCCACATACCGATCCCTGGGGACATCCCTTCGTCAGTAGCTTCTGAACCTTATTTTATTTATTTATTTAATTTATTATAATAGTAATAGTAATAATAATAATAATAACCATTAGTACCGCATCTTACTACACGTTGGGCGTATATGATTAAGTAATAATTACGATAATGGGCCAGGAATTAGGAAGGTTGAATATAGAAGAAATGAACCCACATTTGCTTGGAGGTAGAGTGGAAAACCATTTAAGAACCATCTATTTCACCCGAGCGAGATTAGAACCTCGATCTTACCTTCTCTCGCAGTCTAGATCAACACGAAACTAGCGTGTTAGATAACTACGCCACTGAGGTGGGTCAAATTTATTTATCTCATACTATATATATATATATATATATATAAGAGAGAGAGAGAGAGGGTGAGAGATTGAGAAAATGTTATTGTGTGTGTGTACGCATGAGTGCGGAGTTTGTGTGAAAGAGTGTGTAAAACAAAGTGTGTGTGAATAAGAGTGTGTGTGTGTGAGAGAGAGAGTATTTGTGAGAGAAAATAAGTGAGAGTGTGTGTGAGAGAAAGTGATAGAGTGTAATGAGAGAAAGCATATGAGAAATAAATGTGTGAGATAGCATGTTTGTCAAAAAGTTTATGAGAAAGTGTATGATAGAAATTTAGTGAAAGAAAGAGATTGAGAAAGATTTTGAGAGAGTGTGAGATAGCGAGTATGTGAAGAGAGAGTGTGATTTAGAGAGTGTATGTAATATAGAGTTTATGTTGGAGAGAATAAATGTGTGGAAGAAAGTAAGTATGTTTAGAGAGAGAGAGAGCGATAGAGTGTGTGCGTGCGCGTGCGAGAGAGAAACATAGATGGGGTACATAAACATTCCTATGAAATATTATCGACTCAAAATTATGTGGTAACATAGAAAAATAATTGAACTTATTTGTATTGAAATATTATTTGAATAAACTATCCACAACCTATACTTAGATTATAAAACAGATGGGATACATAGTATTCACTTAAAACTAAGTTGCAATCAGGAAACATAGCTAAACTAATTAATATTGTCATACTATTAGAAAAAATGAACACCAAAACCAATATCTAACTAAATTATTTAAAAAAATATTTAAAGAATATTTATTAATTTATGAAATTATTATATACGATACCAACATATTAAACATCATTGTAACACTTTTAATTTATAATTCATGCACAAAACAAAAGTAAGAAATAATTTTCTCAAAATTGACTATTTAACCTTTTAATTTGCGAATTGTAGTCGATTTGGTTAATTTAAATGATAATAAACAAAAACAATACCAATTCCAATAACGATAAATGTCTTTCCAGTCTATGAAGAATGTCGGCAAAAGATGTGCTAGGACAAGTTATATATTGGCAATTTTGTGATCAGAGGTAGTTATTCAAAAATATAAAGTATCAATGTAAACAAAATTACATATATACGTTACTATCATTGGCTTTTTGGTACATACAATTTTTGTTATAATTTTTATATTTTTTTGCACCGTACAACTTAAGTAAGAGTTGAAATAATGAAAAGCTGAGAACTCACTAGAAAATAGGGCTTTTGTTGGAAACTACTATTTTGGTGACATCCGGAACCCTTAACTTTGAGTGGACGTTCGTCAAGATCAGTTGTCATTTTATTGTAATTTCATCTACCAGAAACGGGCTTATCAAATTATACACGAGATTTATGTACAAATATACATATATTTAAATATGAGTATTAAAATTAAATCTTATACATGAGGATATACAAAAACTATCAAATTTATAAAATATTCACAGGGGAAGTAACACGATCAAAAAATTACAATTTATTTAGTCATCATAGTATCGAGTCCTGACGCACCGATTTTAATTTATTTTTTGTTAAATAAAAGTATTTGTTTTGTGTACTCTCATATCGAGGTTTAAAAATGTTCAATAGTAAAGCCACGTACATTTCCGTTAGTCTGTGAATGTATGTATGCAGACAAGGCTCCCGGGTATCTAAAAACTAAATATATTTAACTGTAGCTATGCATACAAATCATTTCACGTCTGAACCTACTTTGGGCTTTACTATAAAAACTGTGACTTGGATACTCAAGAACGTCGACTTAAGTAATATTTGTCCTGGGTAAAATGTGAGTTAATTTAGTATTATTAATTTGGTCGGCGAGTATAATAAATACAATTTAAAAATACTTGAAACCGACAAGCATAATTACCCACAATTACCAATGGAATGGGGAGGTGAATAAAGATGGAAGCTTAAATTTAAGCCGTTGGGTTAAAACATTGATAATAATTGTAAATTTATATGGGTTTTTATATGTTTCTATCAAATCCCAGAATATAGCTATAAGAAATTAATAAAATATTTGTTGACATTGGTTATCCTCAAGGTCTTAGCGACAATAAAAACAACTTATAGCTCAAGAGTTAGACTACAAGAAATCACTGATAACACATTGTTTTCATTAAATATCGGCTATTATGTAATGGCCTTGACCCTCTCACGTAGTCTTACAACTTGGGAACTATTTTTATGATCTTCAAGTATGTATTTACCTAATAGTAAATTATAAGAGGCGTTTTACACACTTTTTATATTTTATTTATTTAAAATCTCTGCTGTGGTTATAGAAGTAATTAGCCTCATTAAAATTAAATTGTCTCTAATAAATCATATTTTACTAGCCAGGTTCACTTATATTCTGATCTTGTGCACTGAGCGTATAGCTATACTTGATGCTTACCAAGGTTTACATTTTTATGCACAACTTATTATAGAGATAGATTATTGACGCTTAGTAGAAAATACTATTTTCGAGTACAGTCGTAAATATTCTTTAGTATATGTTCTTCATCTTTTCAAAACTAAATCAGTTTTGTTTAATTAATAGAGATTTAAGTTGGGATGGCAATAACTTTACTTATTTAACCTCAGATATCAAAGCGAGAAGAACAAAACAGCAACGCAAAGCAAGAGCTTGGACAAAAGATAGAAAAGCACAATGTAGGAACACTTAAAAAGTGGATCTTTTTTGTTTAAAATTAATATATATATATATATATATATATAATATATATATATATATATTAACCTATGAATGTTAATGTACTGGGTACACAGTGTTTACTTTGACCGTCTTAGCCTGGCCGATGAAAGTATATCTATATCTTATATTAAACAGATCCAGAGTGCATATCCTAAAGGTAAGTTCCCTAGCCTTCAGGTTAAGTGGAGTGCCCGTATCTGATTCTTTTCTAACACAGTAGCAGCATTACATTCGTTATTATTTTGGAATATGGACCATTTATAATTTATATCCACTCACCTTGATTGATTTTTCGAGCCAGTATGTCAGAAGATACCAATAGGAGTAGACCTACAAAGATAAAGTTATTTTGTCTTTTGTGATATCTTGATATTTCTATAATTTAATTTAAAAATAAAGGTTAATCAAGTTTATAGATTAACTTGATTTTTATAGAGATAAATTATAAATTCTATCCCCATTAATAATGAGGAATATCAGGACTAAAATAATTCAAGCTCCGATTGTATAGGTCAGACACGTGTAATAATGAGAGCGTGACTTCTCAAGAATGCGTTTCAGCAAAAGAGCTTAGTTCATTTTCACATTTATAACATTAAATATATTCAAATATTTCAAGGTTAAATAGGTAGCTTCTATATTAAGTTTGCTTTTTCTGGTATTTCGATTTTTAGTTAAATATTCCAAATACCCTTGAGTAAGAAGTCAATTTCCTTATTTTATTGTAAATAAAAATTATTTAAAGTATTTAAAATGGTCTGCAGGCAGGCCCCTTAATATCATTGTCTTGAACTTTTCCAGGCAACAGGTTCGCCCTGATGGAAGCAAAGGTGGCCCTGGTTTTTCTACTGTCCAAATTCAGCCTGAGAGTCGTCGATAAAACCGCAGTAAAGATTGAATTTTCGGCGAATAATCTTACTCCAACTCCAAAAGGCGGATTTTGGTTGGGAATTCAACTTAGAGACAGAAAAGAATAGACATTTTTACTTTTTACCACATCATTGAATCCACAGAATAAAACTTGAAGTAAAGTATAGTAAAAATATAAAACGATACATCAACCTGTAAATGAAAGATAAATATAATTCAACTATACCGATTCTGTTCGGAATAAACATAACAATTAACATTTAAATTTTGTAAAACATTCAATTAAGTTGGGTTTGATACGAAATTATTTAATATTAAGAAAACTTTATTTTAATAATAAGGTAATTGGTTTTCTGATACATTTTGAGTAAATGCGAAAAAATTGAAACAAAGTAAGTAGCTTTTAGCTAAGCTCGTTGTTCACAATGAACATGAATAACCTTTATTAGTTAATTATGTGGGGAATGCCAGGCCTCCACCGTGGTTCGGATCCCATGTTAAATTTTAGGTCCTCCATTTCATCTCACTACCACCTACCATCACACATTAGCGTAAGTGCGTATAACCCAAACGGGTAGTAAGACGCGGTGCTAATAATAATAATAATAATATAATAATAATAAAAATTCGTTAATTAAAAGTAAAAGAAACGTATTAGTTTTTTTATAAAACATTTTTTTTTTAATGGAGGGAATGGCAACTTTTAAGGCATTGGATCGGTATCTTATGTTTCACGTTATTTACATTTCTAACGATAATGCACCAGTGGCGTACTAAGCCAAATGTACTGCGTTAAATTCCCTTGTCCAGGTGTCATTTTTAAATTTAAAAAATATGATAATATTTGATGCAGCTATAAGCGTATTTACAATTAATATAATAGCTTTGCTATTTAATACACTATTTTTAACGAGCTATCCAGTAGTCATCTCGTGCCCAAAATCATGCTTCACATATTTTAAGGCCTTCTGAGTTGAAAATGGCTGCGTTATTCGATTGATCGTAATTGAGCACACGATGATTTCCACACGTCCATCACAAATTTTCCTTAAAATATGAGTGAAGAATGGCTCTTGATACGAGACGACCTCTGGATGACTGAGTGGTTAGAACATTGGCGTAGTAAGCCAAGGGTCCTGGGATTTCCCGTGTCCGGGTGTCAATTTTCAATTTAAACTTTTTAAAATATTAAACCATTAACATGTTTATTAATAATCGATACAATTAACAATAATATTATATAATGCTGAAGTAGTACTGTTTATATTTACCATTATGTTCATGTTCCCTTGTAATTACGGAATACTATTTAAATCGTACTAGGGAGTGTTTTAAGTATAAACTAAAAAATATAAATACATTTTTAAATAATTAAAATGAGTTGTCACATTATGTTAAGCTATCTATTGAATTATCTATTGGACTTAAGTTCACGAGAGCTCTATCGGCAATTAAATTGTCATTATCGGCCTTGGTCGGAGTGTTGATGTATTCAACATATAGGTTGAATATAAAATGATTAATGATAACTCTTATAATGTTATAACATTTTAATACCATCATTATCAATGTATTTATTTCAATGACGTGGAAAAGGAGTTCTATTTTCCCGTGCTTGAAAGTTGTTAGTTTCTCCTTACTGATTTGTACTAGATCTAGTTTAACAATATTGCTGAAACTTCGCCTGCAGCTAATATAATTAACTTTTTTGTATTATATGATGAAAGTATGTATTATTTTGATATTATTTTGTAGGCAGCACCATAAAATAAATTAAAATGTTAATTATTGTAATATATTATAATAATCTAAATACACTTGGATCCTATTTTATTTACATTTTTTGTTACATTTAATGTTAAACAAGAAATTTAAAAATAAACTAAGGAACTGAGCAGCTCATTTTTGTTGAAAATCTGGAAGTATTGGAGACCAAACTCAGGACCTCCGGATCTGTAACCAGGAACTCTGACTCAACTATCGAAGTTCATATTTTGGTGAGTAAACTTTTCTCACAGTATTCTGTGTGTAAAAATGATAGAAATATTAATTTTTCAAGTACATTACCGTGCTGATACTCCACTTAGATTGTTCAACTACATTACCGTGCTGATACTCCACTTAGATTGTTCAAGTACATTACCGTGCTGATACTCCACTTAGTTTGTTCAAGTACATTACCGTGCTGATACTCCACCTAGATTGTTCAAGTACATTACCGTGCTGATACTCCACTTAGATTGTTCAAATACATTACCGTGCTGATACTCCACTTAGATTGTTCAAGTACATTACCGTGCTGATACTCCACTTAGTTTGTTCAAGTACATTACCGTGCTGATACTCCACTTAGATTGTTCAAATACATTACCGTGCTGATACTCCACTTAGATGTTCAAGTACATTACCGTGCTGATACTCCACTTAGATTGTTCAAGTACATTACCGTGCTGATACTCCACTTAGATTGTTCAAGTACATGACCGTGCTGATACTCCACTTAGATTTGTTCAAATACATTACCGTGCTGATACTCCACTTAGATTGTTCAAGTACATTACCGTGCTGATACTCCACCTAGATTTTTTATTCTAATTTTAATGATGGCTTACCACGACCATATCAGTCAAAGAATTTGTATGAAACCCGAATGAATATTATAAAGAGATGCTAACTAAGTAAAAGCATTATTGAGCATTATGTGGAGATGATTATCACTCATTATCATAAGCGCAACACGTATATTTGGAAGTCGGTCACCAGATTCTGGATTACAAAGAATAAAAAAAAAATCTTGAAGTGATTTGACAATCATAATCCTTTTTTACAATGATCAGAAAAATAACTTGTGCCCATCCCAACATTTGTAAGCAGATTTCACTATTAATTGCGATAAGTCAAAATAGATTGTAAAGAAAACCACATAAATGCAGAATATCACCATTCAAAACAAAGTTGCTGGATCCATAATTCAACATCTGTGAAGAGCAAGATAGAGTTTTATGATCTAACCCTGCTCTATTTGACGAGGTTTCCAATAAGATACCTTAATAAGTCTTGCGGAAATAGCACACCAACATACACATGATACTTCATTGATAGTGTGTGCAACCTGTGAATGTGAGGAATGCCAGGCCTTCGCCATGGTTCGGATCCCACGTTAAACTGTAGGTCCTCTATTTCATCTCACAATCATCCTACCGGTACACATTACCGTAAGTGCGTAGAGCCCGAACGGGTAGTAAGATGTGGTGCTAATAATAAATAGTAATAATAATAATAATAATAATAATAATAATAATAATAATAATAATAATGGGTGCTTGCTCAATAGTTGTAAGCGGTCAGAAAGAGTAATTAACCATGGAGAGTTATGCACTCAATATGTTAACGTTGTATTTTCATGTTATAAAGGTACTGATATCTTTTTATGAGTACAATAGTCCTCCGAATACAATTTATGAAGAGCACAAACATTAGAAAATTGCTAAACACCTTTGAAAATCGAAAATATGTGACTGTCATTTTGCAAACTACTTCTACTTCAAACACAACATATTTTAACACATTAATGAAGGCGCTCAATGACAGGGTTCTAAATTAAAGTAAAGATCTGTCTGGAATACATTTCTATGTTGTTTAATCTGTGTTTGGAAACTTACACCTTTTAATGTGCAGCTCCAACTCCTTCAAAAGTCTGATTGAGTTGCAGTTCATGTTCAGTGATATTACAGCCTCAAAATAATTAGAAAATGATCAATGTGATATATTCAATCTGCTATCAACAAATTAATCAGTAGGGAAACAGTTCTTCCGAGTTTGCATGGACGCACAGGATTGGTTGGTAAACTTTCTAGAGTCACCTACTGCGGGTGGCAGATGATAATTGGTGCCCTGATCCATACTATCCGCGTATTGGCTGGTGCACCCTATGATTTACTTAACTTCATGAGTGGGAATTCCCTATTGTGGATTGTGGCCAATGCAGATAAATAAACTGTAGGATCATAGAAGCATACATGTTGTCGCAGACAAACTAGATTATGGCAGAAAGCTGAACGAAAACGCCAATGAATTATATGTGCAAAAACAAAGGTGAACATATAAGTATAATCTAACACTTGTAAACAGTGTTTTTGGTGTTATAAGACAGGAATAAAATTCATACCATTTGTATCAGGTAGACGTGAGTGATAAATGGTAAACACGAATGATAGGCCTACCTTTGTTTATAAAATGTTCTCACTTGTTACAATATACATACATGTAAAGGGCTGCGATCGACTTCCGACCGAGTATTGGATGAAAAAGTTTGACCCTTATGTTAATTGAAACGCACTTTAAAGTTTCTGATCTGTTTAAATCACTTGGTAATGTTTTAGGAGGAGGAACTAAGCTATCTCGATACAGTTTTGAAATATATCAGGCCTACTAATTTTTTAGCTTAAAAACACAAACATACAAATTATATTAATTGTATTATACGCTATGAATTATTTGCCAAGAGTTTGCATTAACTTTTCTCATGAAATGTGATAGTCATGATACATTACGTCACTATATCACATGTATAGTGAAATGTAATATTATTTTAAAACTCCCTTGGTGGGCATGTAAATTTAATTGTCAGATTCATATGTTCTGTTTTGCAGGAGGTAGAGAGGTGAGTTAAATATTGCATTTTCTAAATGGTTTCCCCATTCTCTATAAATGAATTCTCTTCGAGCTAATTCGGTTTCACTTCCTCTAAGAAACCTTCCACGTCCATAGTTCAATTAAACCGTTAATAGTCTCGGTGTTAAACGTAGTTTTAAATCAAACACCAGCCCTGGTTGGTGAAAATACACTTGATCTCAGACTCAGTAGTCGGTCGCGCTGACTCCTCACCTAGACCCTGGCAAGCAGGGAGGTGTCGTGAATCAAACGTACACCCCAGAATAATCACGTGTTCTAAGATGGGATTGTTTCGACACGAACACAACATCGATAGCAGCAAAGTGTTTACCAGTGTTCATGAATAATTGAAAACACCACTCAGATATTGATATTGATTGAAGCACTATAGCATGCTAGGCTTATAGCGTGTGGAACATCACGGCCGGGGTTCGGATGTGTGAAGTTACCGTTCGGGGGCCTCTTCAAACAAAGAAAATCTTGTTTCGTTTAACATTTAACAGTGTTAAGATGGTTCTTAATGCCCAGTCTACAAACAGTCGAACCCTATTTTCTGACTTGAATTCATAATATTGTCTGTCTACAATAATACACGCAAGCGCAATCGTATGTCAGAATCATTATTTGAAGGAGAGGACCAATGACAATCAATTGTGTGTATGTGGTTGCGTTGGTTTGTGTTCAGCCAATAAGAAACAAATATGTTTTTAATACAATAATCAAATACAAATATTAAGTATTTTGTTAAGGACAACAGTTTGTGGAAATAAAGGGTCTTTAGTAATAAACATCATATTTTAAAAATTTGCCATAACAATAATGTATATTAAAGATTTTAAATATTTATTTACTATTTAAAAACTTTAATGTGACTTTGATTTTTGTAGTAAAAGTCTTTGGTGTTTGTAATTTGTGCTCTTTGGCTTGAGCCTTCTAGACGTGGGGTGTTTAGTACTAACATTTTTCAGTAGTACTACTACTATGACTACTACTACTACTAAATATTGTGCGTCTAGGCTACATAATTCGTAGCCCAGTTTGTGGGAATATTAGCCAGTACTAATGTACCGTTGTCCAGGGGACGCCCTAATGTATTAATCGTACATCCTTTCCGTGGAGGCTCTTTCCATACGCGATGATATGAGGTGATGGTGATAGTGGGTATCAGAGAGGGGAACCAATGGAAACACTTAAACCTAAACTAAGCCTAACTAGACAAACCCTGGTGATCGTTGAGATAATTCCTCTTAAAAGAAAAATACACATGTTCCCGGCTGGGGATTGAATCTAGGAGCCCTAGGCTCGTAGCCAGGTGCACTGACCATACACTATGGGCCCAGTTAAATTTTTCAATAAATTTCAATGATATTAGAATTTTATGACAAATCATTATTGAAAACGGTGCCATACAGTATATCATTATATAAATTGAAACAGTCTAGTGTATTTAATATTTTTTCAATGCGTATGTTTTCTTGATTCCTATTGGTCGAAATTACGTGCTCCGGTATTTCATTGAAGACAGTCCATTTTGTTAGAGGAATCAAATTACGATACACCTCCGAGTGCTCTACGATTGTGAGTCCAACAAGTAGGTGCGACTGGTTGTGGACTGGCTCTAGAGAGTGAATTTGTGATAGAATGTGTTTAAAACATACGGTAACCGCTGGGGAAATAGTCGTACAGCTATGCTCACATATAAATTATTAAGTCAATTAATGAAAACTAACTTATAGTTTGGTTGTTTTTTCACCGCGTCTCACTTTCCATACGAGCATTCCACGTTTAATTACACTAATGAGGAAGAGAGGATGGGGGTATAATCTAGAGGAAATGTCCGCACTTAAGTGGAAGCTTGGAAAAACATTTAGTACACCTGGCCACGATTCGAGCCCCGATTTCTCCACCATGGGAAAATTAAATGAGACTAACGTTTAGTTCGCGAGCACACGAGCAAACCGATGAGCTTAGCTTACATTTAAAATATAATATTTTGTTTTATAAAGGATACTGGTTCGATTTAAGGTGGGGTTAACGAATGTATTTAGAAAAAAATGTATGGTTAGTAAATATGTAGGCAATGTTATATTTATAATATAGTGCTAATATAATATGTGTGTTTAGAAACACATATCAAATATCGCAGTCTAAAAAATTATAATTTGTTGTTTGACATATTAAATGATTGGTTTAACAGATTTCAGCTAAACTTATTGGACACGTTCGTCAGTCTTCAAACATCATTAAATATATTTTAATATTTTATTCATTCAAGGG